>AWOL01S0000222.1:132809-145583 GCA_000715115.1 Nicotiana otophora | reverse complement strand
AATAGTAAATTTCCAACGTGGATCTATAACAAATCATTATAATGTCATAACTGGCCTTGAAGGCACGAACTCAGCTATTGCCAAAAAACATTACTAATCTCAAATACTAAACACGAGTCTGGCGGGGCAAACGGCCCGATCCTATAGGAAATGTGATACTCAATACTGTCGAGGTGAACGACCTGGTCTTATAAGAATAATGTTACCATACTACGGTGGTGAACGACCCGATCGCGTAAAAGTAATTTACAACAGTGCCGAGGTGAACGACCTGATCCCATACGAGTAGAGAAACTACCTCGCTCGCAGAACTACATGTATGTTGAGAAGACACGAATCTATAGCTCAACAAGTATTTCACAATTTTCCAAAGTAAGAGGCTCAATCAATATTTTTATTCTAACCTCAATACCAGTCTTAAATTAAGGAAACCAAGAATGCAGGGTAAATATAGGATGATGCGAATCTAAGTCTACCCGGCATAAAATAAATATAGCTACGTACGGACTCTCGTCACCTCATGCGTACGTATCTCTCCACAACAAGTAGCGCACAACAATTAATACATCTAATGGGATAAATTCCCTCTTACAATGTTAATCAAGAGACTTACCTCGCTTCCATGTTCACTATCCGGCTCTTTAACCTTACTAGAACTCCTCAAATGACACCGAGCAATCCGAAACTAATCAAAATGCATATGAACTAATCAATATATGCTCAAAAATTTATAATTTAACTATTAAACTAATTTGCCAACCAAATTCGGAAAGTCCATAAAAGTCACCCCTGGGCCCACGTACCCGAATTCCGAAATTTTTCAAAGATAAATATTACCCATGACCTCACAAACTGAAATATCTAATTTATTCCCAATTCCATAATACATTTCATGGTAAAATACCATTTTTATCAAACCATAGGTTTCCAAATAAATCCCACCATTGTTGCTAATTTTTATGCTAAAAGCTACCGATAATCCATGTATTTAACTCAAATATTGTTAGAATTGTCACGACCCAAACTGATAGGCCGCGACGGGCACCCAGTACCTTACTCAACTGAGTACCGACAAGGCCGTACAATCTTTGCATGTCATAAAGGTCGGGACAGGGCCCCGCCATACTAATCAGTACATGTTCTAATCATACTGACCACATAAGCAACTCCGGAACAAATAGAGTGCACCAACATCTTCCGTTGAGCTGATCGCTTACTTGGAGGACTCCCGACCTATCTATCGAGCCCTGCAGGCATGAAACACAGCGTCCCCAGGCAAAAGGGACGTCAGTACAAATAATGTACCTAGTATGTAAGGAATGAAATTCAATAAATAATAGACATGAGAGAAACATGGAGTAAAAGACTCGACATGTACGTCTGTATAGTTTTGTGAATCATTTCATTTTTATAATATCATGAATATGCGTATAAATGTCATACCCTGCATTGGTATATGCATTCATAACATCATCAAGCCTCTGAGGGCATCCCATCATATCATTTTGACCACTGTGGACAAATCATCAACGCATACTAGCTAATCAGGTGGTGGTGCGTATATAACACCATAACCTTTCCCATATCCCATATACATATACATATATATATATATACACATATACATATACATATATATATATATATACACATATACATATATATATATATATATATATATATATATACATATATATAACGCCATCTGGTCATGGGTCGATGTGCATGTATAAATGCATGAAATGCATATGAAATACGTTAATAAAATTTCTCGGTACATCATAAGACCATTATGCCTCTGATTAATATCATGAAATAAACTTTACCAACTTACGTACTTTTGAGACCCATGAATAGATGATAAAATAATATAACACATGGGAAATCAAGAACATAAGCATGTCTAGTATTTCTATTAATAGAGTCATTTATGGAATTTGTGCATTAGCTCGTTTCGTTCGTGTTGTATAGATCATGCCAAAAAGAAAGTAGGATAGCCTTAACATACCTGGAGTATAGAAAAATCCGTGTGATATTTGTTTTTGAGAAGGATTGCACCGTACTCCCTTAAAATCGCAAAATCTCACGCTATATAGTATCAATACGTTGCTAATTTTTCTAAGAAATTTTGTATGAACTTAAGTAACTTACGTTACTATCAAGTATCATCTTGGAGGAAACCTTCTTGCTGAACCTTTTCATTAATTTCAGAGAAACCAAAACGAATTGAAAATGGGTTTTAAGTCTTTTTGGAATGAAATGTTGTTTTGTATCCCAATTCCTAGAAATAACGTGTCTTGCCATTATCACTTAGGTTGCCACCTTTCCATTCCATTGTAAGAGTCATGAATATGGACAAGGCCTTGCTGCCACGTGGGGGTGGGTGGGGAAATTTTAATCTTATCCTATAATCAACTAATTAATTAGGTAATATCCCGCAACCCGGTAATTAACCAAGTACCTGCATAATTCAGAATTATCTCAAATTACTTAAAATCCTACATAATTTTAATACAGTTTATACACCTTACTATCATGGCCATGTGCTACCTTGTATGGTACTAGTCCATAAATACCGGGTATTTTAGCTCAGGCCGTATTGTATCTCAAAATGACAAATTTTGACGAAACTCATTTTCTTCGATTTGCTTACCCTCTGACCTTCATGAATTTACTTATCCCTTATTTGAAATAGCGTAATATGTGTTACATCAAAATAATCTCATTTCCGAGCTTGCATCAATTTACTTATGGCGTACTTTCACGTACGAAAACATGGGGTGTAACATCATTCCCCCCTTTGGAACATTCGTCCCCGAATGTTGACTGATGCACTTATCGTTGCCATAATTCCAAAGGCCAAGGCTTCCCCCCTTTAGGCCTCTTTCTCACACCACGACTTGTGGTCGGAATCCTTCAATCTCGTAAATGTTGCTACTTTTTTATCATGCAGTCTGTATGACTCTGACCTTGTAAGTGTGCCTATGCAACTCTTCTCCCCCTTTTCCTCTAGTGTTTAGCCAATCTCTAGGCCTCACTTCTGGAAACCTATAGGTATACTGAAGTTCTTCGCTCGGTACTTTGTTGAACTTGCGAATATTACTATATCTTGTTTCATAGCCCCTGTTATCCATCCGTATGACTTTAATGCATCACGGTTGGTTATGCTATACCATATTCCATCGTTACTGAGGTATGCTACAAAATTCCAAGTTACTTTTGTTACTTATCTTATATATATAAATCTCAGTCCTTTAATGCTTCTTCACTACCGTTCGTCTTAAAAATGATGGCCTAATCTCATGTCATACTTTGTAAGTTTTACCTGTCCTTTGTTGATTTACCTTAATATCGATAACTTGACCTCTTATGTAACACTGCCGCTAGGGCTCACGTCTCATCGGGGAACATCCATCTAGGGTGATACCATGCTTCCATAGCCGTACTTCATAGTATCCCAACATGATTCATCTTATGGGGGGTTATTCTAATCCCGCGGCGTCCGTGAAATCCCCTTTTATTTTTTTGTTTCTTCAAATCATTACCCAATCGAAGGCCCAAAAAAAACCATCCTTTATTTATCACAATTACACCCTCATTCTACTATCAGGGCAGCATTCCATTTCTCGTTACCTTCTCACTCTCCCTTTCTTGTCCTTACTCTTGTCCTCCTAAAAACCTTGTCGCTTTACCATACTTTAGCTTGGGACCCATACATGACTATTTATACTACTCGCAACCTTCCTTCAACTTTCTTGCGCCATAGATTTCCTTATGTTATTTTGGAACATCAAGCGAGACATCACATTGTCTCTACCTATTCTTTAATCTCTCTTAACTAGACCTCTCGATACCTAGAAATCATAGGCTGGAAGATATGCCACTGACGATGCCGCTATCATTCTTGTATACTGAATCCCAGCACTTCTAGCCTTTTATCTGAAGTATGGGTTATTCACAATCTTCTGCACCTGAGTATCTCGTACGTTGTTCATCTTTACCTTACTTACCTTAAAATCTCACATCGCATCTTCTATCTCTTTCATGACCTCTCTTCCACATAGGTATAATTCACATCCCCAACTTGAACTTTTATTATAATATATGCACCTCTTTACACAATCTCGTGAGAGCTTCATACTAACATCTTATGAGGTTGAAACACTCCTAACTGGTCTTATCGTAGAGCCGTTATAGAATATGGCTACTGTACTATCTCTCTTGTACCTCTGATATTTAAGAGTGATCCTTCAATGTTCTCAATCACGAGGTCTATAATTTTCTTGGTCCAATAATTAGGCTCCTGATTTACTTAGTTGGTGTAGCTCTTTAGTTTCCCCCTCCCTCTAATTAACCTTCATGTAGGCTTAAACTATATTTCGATCCGCGGCTCATGGTATTAGTTATTCCTTTAGCCTTTCATGGACACTATGGAATATCCATGATACAATCCTTTAACAATTCAATCCTTTGTCTATGACCTGGACTTAATTCTTTCTTTTAACTTATACTGGAGTCTTCTACGTCCGTATGATTGCCAATATATATGTTGCATGTATAAAACTCCGAACTCTTAAGTGCGTTCATAACGTAACTAACTCTGGGTCATTAATCGAATAATTCTTTTCGTTCCTTCTCAACTTTCTTTAAATGTAAGTAATTACTTTTTCTGGTCTTTTTTCCCTCTTTTGCGTGCATACTTAGCTTATCTGAGTTCTCACGCATGCCGAAGTTTTTGTGCAACTCATATGGTCTCGAATATTACTTTTTGTTTTACTCCCAGCTCATTAGCCATGGTAGGTGCAACTATTTTTTGGAGTGCATATAATTTTGTAGTTAGACTATTATTACACAACCATTTCCTCTTTAGGTCACTGTGCTTTGGTTGAAGCATTCTTCCTTACTTCCTCAGCTAGTCTTTCATTGTAGTATTTAGGGAGGATCTTCTGATTCTTGTAAAGTTGTGAGATTATTACATTGTATACTCGACAGACCTTTTGATGTCCTACCTTGCCTATAATTATCCGTAGTTACTTACATCCATACCCTTGTGCTGGTAGGTTTGCTTCTGAACTGATATCTTGAATGTCTTCCCAGTGGCACTCTCTTTTATTCCCGTAATACTCATACAGTACCTTTAACTACCCCAAATCCTATCTGAATATATCTCAAGTATTTCAATGACATTACTGCGAGGCTGAATTCATTATATTGGATTTTACTATGTTTATCTTGCACGATCTGCTGACTCGTCTGTAACCTCTTGTTTAGCCATAACTAGGCTCTTCCTTAATAAACTACCAACTACTCGTTGGCCCATTCTCATATCAATGTTCCGCGTAATCTTTCTTAGGTTATTTCCTTTGTTTTAACTTACCTCTTGCACTGGCTCCTTATTTATCAATAACATTTCGGGCAGGAAGCCTTACTTCCTTTCCTTGACGTCGTGTTTGCATAATGCAGTGGTATCATAGAATATCTATAGGCTTTGAATAAGTGCAATCTCATTCCTTTTTCATTTTACCTCATTCTTCCTTTACCCCTCCATGATTACTAGAACCACTAAATTCTGACGTCACACCACATCACTCCATATTCCCCCCTTTAGAGAAGTACTAAGAGCTAGAGCTACGACAATCTACCTATAGATGTTTTACCTTTTCATATTTGGCGGCTTTTCACATGATTGATTACCCTTACTCGTCTTGTGGTACTGCTTCTGTACCAAGGATAACAAAAATCCTTGCTCGCGAGGGCGACACTTATAATTGGCACATACAGTCCCTTAAGCTTAACTTTGCTCACATTGCTTGCTTTAGGGAAGCGTTTTCCTGAATGACCATTCTCTAAATTTCTCATGAATCTTCTTCTGTTATCCATTCTATTATCGCCGGAACGCAATTTGAATTCTCATGATGCTAATTATCACTCAGTCCCTAATTCATGTTTAGTTTATCTTGTTCACCTGCCCATACTGATTTTTATTACTCTGGGATCTAAATTTTTCCTTCTGGTAATCATGTTAGTGTCACGAATTTATTTCTCGAAATGAGGATGTGACGTTATGACCTATACTCCTTTGTTCCTTCAAGGCTTGTCACCTCTTGTATTTTCCTTCCCCTGACTATAGACTCTGTAATACTTCCATTTTTGTTTTAATCTACCATTGTCATCCATGTTGACATCTTACTCATAATGCTTCATTAACTCTCTTCTTATTTCCCTGCTAACATCTTTGTCTATCACCTTATTCTGAAAACTTCAACAAGACATTCTTTTTCTTTTAGCTCCCCTTGCTCCATCTACTGGCTCTTCAGGTTTCTTAACATTCTCTCTCTACTAAGGACGAGAGACATACTAAGATAATATTTATCCTTTCTAGGCTTCCAGTGCTTATGTTTGTAGTACTCATATGTAGCTGTACTATTTTAGGGTGCACCATCGAGGTGTCTCACCAGGAGATCCATTACCACGTTTGCACTATCCTTCAGAAATGTCAACCTATTCAACCAATCCATCCACTATTTTGGGTTACTCTATCCTTAGCCAGATCCTGATAACTCGTCCTTCTCTTAAACTATGCATGTTAGCTCCCATAAGGTATCACTGAGATCGGTGTGGCCAATTGTACATACATCTGTCACTGCTGAAGGTAACTCCAAATGCTTATATCTCCCTCTCTGAATGGTAAATAATGATAATGTTTATTAACTGGGTACCTCGTACCCTTCTTCATCTTGCTTCTTTTACTTCTTGAAACTTGTATTTATCTTCTTAATCTCTCATTGTCTTTCACAATAAAGGTGGATAAATATTCTTTCCTTAAGGTTCCTTATCAAGAGGCTTACACGTCTTAGTATACACATGATCTGCTGAATATTTCATATTTATCCATCATAAGCATGATGCAAAAATTGAGTTCCTCTGACTCAACTCTTCCACAACTATATCTCTTACCAACCGTCTTTTAGGATGTAGGCATCGTTGTATTACGAATAAGATAGAGTTTAGGAAATTGAATTCTTACAACTGAGCTCTACAACAGGATCTAGAGTAAGAAGAAAGAGTGATAGTCCTAAATTCCCTGTAGCCTCCTGGTTATAAGTGTGGTGCACGACACACCCATAAACAAGACTCTACTAGACATGGCTTGTAGACTCCCTAGGACAGAACTGCTTTGATACCACTTTTGTCACGACCCAAACCGATGGGCCGCGATGGGCACCTGGTACCTTACTTAACTGATTACCAACGTAACGTATCTTGCTTTTTACATCATCATATACACGTGACATACGGGCCTAATAGGCCAAAATTATCATTTATAAACTCAAAACATAAGCCGACAAGGCCGTACAATCTTTCACGTACACGACATATAGCTATAAGCTTCTAAGAGTACATAAATGTCATAAAGGTTGGGACATGGTCCCGCCATACTAATTAGTATATGTCCTAATCATACTGACCACATAAGCAACTCCAGAACAAATGGAGTGTACCAACATCTTTCGCTGAGCTGATCGCCTACTTTGAGGATTCTCGACCTGTCTATCGAGACCTGCAGGCATGAAACGCAGCGTCCCCAGGCAAAAGGAACGTCAGTACAAATAATGTACCGAGTATGTAAGGAATAAAATTCAGTAAATAATAGACATGAGAGACACATGGTGTAAACGACTCGACATGTACGTCTGCATAGCTCTGTGAATCATTTCATTTTTACAATATCATGCATATGCGTATAAAATGACATTCCATGCATTGGTATATTCGTTCATAACATCATCAAGCCTCTAAGGGCATCCCATCATATCATTTCGTCCACTGTGGGCAAATCATCAACGTATACCGGCTGATCAGGTGGTGGTGCGTATATAATGCCATAACTTTTCCCATATCCTATATACATATACATACATATATATATACGCGTATATAACGCCATCTGGTCATGGGTCGATGTGCATGTATAAATGCATGAAATGCATATGAAATACGTTAATAAAATCTCTCGGTACGTCATAAGACCATTATGCCTCTTAATAATATCATGAAATAAACTTTACCAACTTACGTATTTTTGAGACCCATGAACAGATGATAAAATAATATGACACATGGGGAATCAAGAACATAAGCATCTCTAGTATTTCTATGAAATAGAGTTATTTTTGGAATTTGTGCATTTGCACGTTTCGTTCGTGTCGTATAGATCATGCCAAAAAGAAAGAAGGGATAGCCTAAACAAACCTGGAGTAGGGAAAAATCCGTGTTATATTTTATTTTTTTGAGAATGATTGCACCGTGCTCCCTTAGAATAGCAAAATCTCACGCTATATAGTAAAAATGGTCTCTGTACGAAATGTTTTGAAGCAATACGTTGCTAATCTTTCTAAGAAGTTTCATATGAACTTAAGTAACTTACATTACTATCAAGTATCATCTTGGAGGAAACCTTCTTGCTGAACCTTTTCATTAATCTCAGAGACACCAAAACGAATTGAAAATGGATTTTAAGTCTTTTTGGAATGAAATGTTGTTTTGTATCCCAATTCCTAGAAATGAAGTGTCTTGCCATTATCACATAGGTTGCTACCTTTCCATTCCATTATAAGAGTCATGAATATGGACAAGGCCTTACTGCCACGTGGGGGTGGGGTTGGGAAATTTTAATTTTATCCTATAATCAATTAATTAATTAGGTAATACCCCGCTACCCGGTAATTAACTAATTACCCGCATAATTAAGAATTATCTCAAATTACTTAAGATTCTACTTATTTTTAATACACTTTATAAAGCTTACTATCATGGACATGTGCTACCTTGTATGGTACTAGTCCATAAATACCGGGTATTTTAGCTCGGGCCGTATTTTATCCAAAAATGACAAAATTCGACGAAACTCATTTTCTTCGATTTGCTTACCCTCTCACCTTCATAAATTTACTTATCCCTTGTTTGAAATAGCATAATTCTTGTAACCTCAAAATAATCTCATTCCTGAGCATGCATCAATTTACTTATGGCGTACTTTCACGTATGAAAACATGGGGTGTAACAAGAATTCACTTACCTTGTGGTGCTTGATGAATATCATCTCAAAAGAGCTCACAAAACCGGCCAACCCAAGTTAAAATGAAAGAAAATTAGCCAAATCACGTATTAAAATAAAATCTGCCCAGGCCCACTCTTCTTCACGATCGCGAAAAATGCCTCATGATCGCGAAGGCCAACTTCTCCTAGATACCTAGGTACCCTTCACGTTCACGACCTTATGGTCACATTCGTGATGCCCAGCTGACCCTGCCCTTCGCGTTCGCATTCAAACAGTAGCGTACGTGAAAGCCTTATTCCTCTCGGCCCATTCCACTCCCAGTATCATTTGCATTCACGTTCTCGAAAAAGGACGAGGTCCTTCTCTGCATTCATATTAGCCTCTTTGCGTTTGCGAAGAGTAAAAGTCAGGGCCCCTCATCAGCCCTCTTTGCAATCGCGGGACAACCCTCGCGATCGTGAAATACACCTGCACACCAGCAATTTCACCCAAGTTCTGACATGCTCCATGTGGTCCAAAACACACTCGAGCCACCCAGGACCCCGTCCAAATGCATTTACAACACCGGAATCAAGAATCGCACCTCAAAACCTGATTTATCAACCTTTAAGCTACAAACTCAATTCAACCAACTACGAATGCGTCGAACCATACTTAGACAACTCGGAATGACACAAAATTTATGAACAACTCATAAATCACAATACGAAAATATTCTAAGGCTCAGAATCCCAAACGGACATCTATAACAGAAAAATCCACTTCAAACTCAAATTTAGTAAATTCTAAAACCTTCACAATGCCAACTTTCAGCGAAAAACACTGAAATGCTTCTGGCCCACCCGAAACACAATCCGAACATACGCCCAAGTTCAAAATCTTCATAAAACCGTATTGGAACCTTCAAATCCCGACTCCAAGGAAGTTTACTCAAATCATTGACTTAAGTCAAACTTGGTCACCGTAGGCCACTACTATGGAACTAAGTGTTCCGAATTCAACCTGAAGCCTTCCAAAATCGAACCAACCATACCCGCAACTCATACAAAAGTAAAATCACAAATGGGAAGTCTTAAATAGGGAACGTGGTTCTATAAAGCAAAATGGTCGCGTCGTCATATTCTCCACCACTGAAACAAACGTTCATCCTCGAACCGGCCTAGAATCATTCCTGGATTGATGAATAAGTGTTGATATCTGCTTTTTATGTCCTTCTCGGCCTCCCAAGTCGCTTCCTCAACTGGTTGACCCCTCAATTGGACCCTTACCGCAGAAATCTGCTTAGACCTCAACCGACACAATGCCTGTCAACAATGGCAATAGGCTCCTCCTCATAACCCGAACTCTTATCTACCTGAACCGTGCAATAATCTAACACATGCGACCTATCAGCATGGTACTTCCGGAGCATAGACACATGGAAAACCAAATAAACTCCCGATAGACTGAGAGGCAAAGCAAGATCATAAGCAACCTCCACAACTCGCCTCAACACCTCAAATGGGCCAACAAACCTAGGAATCATCTTGCCCTTCTTTCCAAACCTCATGATACCCTTCATCAGCGAAACCTTCAAGAGAACTTTCTCGCCCACCATAAATGATAAACCATGCGCTTTCTGATCTGCATAACTCGTATATATTGGAGTGTGCTATGCAAAGTCACTCTTGAATCAACTTTAGCTTCTGCAAGGCATCCTTCAATAACTTAGTGACATATGACCTAGCCTCACAGGGCTCAAACCACCCGAAGGAGAAACAGCATTGCCGACTATATAAATCATGAAATGGAGGCATCATATTGCTAGACTGAAAACTGTTATTATAAGAAAACTCGGCCAAATACAAGAGTCGATCCCACGGGCATCGGGTACATATGCTCTAAGCCATCTTATAGCATATGCTCTAAGCATATCCTCTAGAATATGAACTGTCAGCTTTAACTGCCCATCAGTCTGCAGATAAAAAGTTGTGTTGGGCGGTGTGGTAGCTGGTGCGGTAATCATGGGCCGTTGTTCCTGCTGCACTGCCTTGCATCGTAGTCTGGGACAAAACCTTTTCACGTGGCCCAACTCCCCACACTTAAAACAACCCCTCATAGTAAAGAACTGATGACCCAAAGTCTTACCCTGATGGCCTGAATACCCACTGGAGGAACCCATGATAGCTGGCAGACGGTAAGTACTCCCTAGAATAACACTAAAGTAGGGTCGTGCTGGAGCACTCCGAGCAGGTTGTAGTGCTAGATGCATGGGCCTGCTAGACTGGCCCATCATGAAGTAACCTCTTCCCCCAAATGGGGCTTCACTTAATCCACTAAAATGTTGAGGTTGTGTATCCCTCGATGTGAACTCTCTTTTGGGGTTACGGATACGCTCGATCCATAGAAACCTGTAATAAACCTCACGGGCCATAGAAACCTGAATCTCAGGGTGCAGACAATTAATAAACCTCTGTAGCCTCTCTATATCCCACAATAGTTGCATGGAAAAACAAGACAGTGAATCTCTCTTCGTAGTCAGTCTCAGAAATATGACCCTAACGGAGCCACTCGAACTGACCCCAAAGCTACTCTCTCTGAAGGTAGTATGTACGTTTCCAAGAACTGATGCATAAACTGATCCTATGTCAACAGAGGTGAACCTGCTGGCTTGCAATGGAGGTAAGCCTGCCAGCATCTGCGGGCCTCGCCCTCAAAATGAAATATGGTGAAGTTCACCCTACTAGACTCCAATATTTCCATGTTACGTATCTTTTCCTTGCAAAGATCAATGAAATCTTGTGGGTCCTATGACCACTCACCCTCAAAGACTGGAGGATGAAGCCTAGTCCATCTGTCCAACCACTTCTGCTGCTCAATGGTCGCGGCTGGCAACTGGCTAGACCCCGCCTGTAGCTAGTGCACCGTGGGTTTTATATACGGCAACAGTGTGCCCTAGAGCCTAAGCGGTAGGGGTCTGTGCTTCCCCTCCTACATGAGATGTTGTTGGGTCCGCCAGAAATAAACAATCATGTGACATAGAATCCATGAACCACAGCATTCGACCCATGACCTCATGAAATCCCGGTGAAGTCATGAAATTTGTCAGGGTCGGCTCAGTTGCAGGCGCCTCATCCTACTCCTCAGTAACAGGATCCTCCACTGGATCCACTGGTGGTACAATAGGAAGAACTCTAGGAATCTCTCGTCCCCTAATAGGATGGGATCTTCCCCCAGCCTCTGCCTCGACCTCTATCAACGGGGGGAGCAACCCCTCTACCGCTAGGTAGATCTACTATGTGCGTTCTCACCATCTGTGAGCGAATAATAGAAGGATACTTAGCACAATATCAACTGTACGATAGGTGACGAAGAAAGAGAGTTTTTCTTACACACCCTAGCCTCTCGAAGATAAGTACGAACGTCTTTGCACTGTTCTGCAAGACTAACTAGGTTTGCCTAGGACTCGTGAGACCTATGTGAACCTGAAGCTCTGATACCAAATTGTTACCATCTAGAACCTATAATAGGTCATGATGGCGCCTAACGCCACCGTTAGGCAAGCCCATCCATGATCCTCCACTTTAATTATTTCTTTTTAGTTTTTAAAAGCATAAGTTTCCTTAAATACACCGAGTAAAAGCTAAATCTCTGTAACCGTACATACTTCTTTCTCAAAAATATTAAGTGTGAATAATACATAAACCACAGTGACAGTAATTATAAGTACAACA
>AWOL01S0000222.1:33398-125723 GCA_000715115.1 Nicotiana otophora | reverse complement strand
TTTTTGACCCCGACTTTTAGCCCATTATAAATAGAATAACTAGGGCATTGAATACGCCATTATTTTGGAATATTTTGAAGAGAGAATCTTGTCATCTTTGTAAGCTTTATGAATTTATTTATTGCTTTGTTCTTGGATTCTAGTATGAGTAGCTAGTTTTAAATACTAAGGTTGTGGACCCTAAATGGGTGTAATGTTAATGGGTATTTACCATTGAATATATATATATATATATATATATATATATTTATATATATATAATGGTTGGTTGTTATCTACTCATTGCTCACACTTCATTTATTGTTGATGGTTGCAAACATTGACTAATGCCATTTTACTCTATCTTTACTTGGAAAAGTGTGTTAGGGTTTGGTAGAATTGAATAGCAAAAACTCAAGGCTTTACATCTTGTTTAATAGAATCGCTTAGGAATAAGTGGGTTCTATTTGACAAATATTGGTTGTTCTTAACTTTAACTCTTTTATATTTGGGAAAAGCATACAGAGACCTAATTATTGGAAAATATTGGGTTGTCATTTAGGAACCATTTTCTTATCAAAGGGACTTCCATTAGAAATATATCATATTAACACCGATAACATTACATTCCATTGATCGGGACACAACCTTGGTTTCCTTAATTGAAATAAACATTCTCATAAAAAATAGTTTTCCTGATAATTCACAATCACAACACTCTCTTTTTAAACTAATGGAGTAGGATTATGACTTCAGTCAAGTTTTACACTACTCAAGTAATCTTTTCACACCTATTACCGATGGGATTCGGCGCCAACCTACTTGGGTTATTATATTTGATATCGACCTCCTTAAACCATTTATTTAGGTCTAAATTGAGTGTATCAAGCCTCATGCAAAGAAAGAAGGCAATGCTTAGCACTATGGAGAAAAAGGGAGTATTTAGCCTTATGCAATAATGAGGTCAGTGCTCAACCCCATGCAATGTGATGGAAACACTATTTAGTCTCATGCAAGGAAAGGCATCGTTTAGCCTTATGGAGTAATGGAGGCACCGCTTAGCCTCATGCAATGTAATGAAGACAGCGTTTAGTCTCATGCAAGGAAAGGCATCGTTTAGCCTTATGGAGTAATGGAGGCACCGCTTAGCCTCATGCAATGTGATGGAAACACTATTTAGTCTCATGCAAGGGAAGGCATCATTTAGCCTTATGCAGTAATGAGGACATTGCTTAGCCCTATGCAGTAATGGGCGCAGGGCTTATCCCAATGTGATAATGGAGATGGTGTTTAGCCTCATGCAGAGAGAGGCAAAGATTAAATATGAGGAAAAAAGTGATCTATAGCTTGACACGTTTGTACTAGGCGATATATGTTGTTGAAGATAGCATTCTTGTTATGTAATTGTCGATATGCTTGTTATATCCATTATTCCTGAATCCATCAAAATATCATGAGTTTTTTGAGGGGAAAGGTTGGTCTGTGCCCTTGATTCCTCATTTCACCTTTGCTTCGTGTCTTGATTCCTTGTTCGGGTAACCCTAGGTAACATCTGGCTATTATAGAAAATGATTTTTTTGAAAATATGTATTTGTGACAAATCATTTGTAAAACAAATACAGTTGTTCAAAATATGTGACGATGTATAAAACCAATAATTTTGTCGAATCGAAGACTGTGACATGCTTCGAGACATTGCAAACTACTCAACTTGGAATTTTGAGGATCCTCCTCAAAATGTTTCCCCATTTTAAATGCATACTTCTGGCGATACACTTCTTGGCAACCTTTGAAGTAATGAGATTAACAAAACTCAAAATCTTGCCCCAATTTCCAGACCGTAGATGGGAATGAAGATTTTATTATGATGTGACCAAACCCACATGACTACCTACGTATCCCCTCTTAAACTTGAATCAGGTCAAGCATAGTTCAGGTTACATCAAATAGAAAGTGCAAACATAATCTCAAATATATTATCTCTTGACTGCGTCTGAATTCATAGGTTTTGGCCATATTTATCCACCCATCTTTGCGAGTATAAGCGTTCGTCCTATCAGTACTTAGTGAACCATGTAAGGGTCTTGCCAATTTGGTGAGAATTTCCCTTTTGCTTCGTCCTGATATGGGAAGATCCGTTTCAACATCAACTGCCCCGGTGTGAATTGCCTCGATCTAACATTTTTGTTGAAATCCCTTGACATTTTATTTTGGTAGAGTTGACAGTGACACACTGCGTTCATCCTCTTACTAGCAACTGGCTCTGTATCCATTCCGCATCGATGAGCTTGGCCTCTTGTATGATTCTTAGGGAAGGAATCTCCACCTCGATAGGTATAACAACTATAGTACCGTAGACCAGTAGATAGGGGGTTGCCCCGGTTGATGTACGGACTGTGGTGCGGTACCCGAGCAAAGAAAATGATAGCTTCTCATGCCATTGCTTGTAGTTTTCCACCATCTTCCTTTAATATCTTCTTGATGTTCTTATTGGTGGCTTCTACAACTCCATTCATCTGCGGTCTGTTTTTTGTACAATTTCGGTGCTTGATCTTGAATGTTTCACACATGGCTTTCATCATATCATTGTTGAGATTGGCGGCGTTCTCAGTAATGTTTGACTCAGGTACATCAAATCGAAAAATAATGCGATCCCGAACGAAATCTACACTACAAGAAAATCATGAATTACATGGGGATTTTGATAGGGAATATATAAGAAAATCCGCCGGAAACTACGGATTTTTCTTCCGAAAATATTCCGATGGAAAAACTTTCCTGGGTAATTATTACCTGCGAATTGTGAAAATCCTCAGGTATTGTACTTGGGGATTTTGAATCCGCATGAAAATTACCTGGGTTTTAAATTCACTTGTAAATTACCTGTGAATATTTTCATTGGAAATTCTAGTTATTCGCATGAAAGTTTGGGTAAAACATTAATGAAACTTAAGGAGTTTACTCGCGGAGTTTGCCAGGAAATAGCTACAAGTACATCCCCATGAACATTCCCAATGTCTAAAATTTTTAGACTAAAAATTTGAATTGCTATATTTTTTATATTTATATTAAGTCAACTCCCCCATATACGTATTTCTATATATTATGAATTCCCCACCTACTGACAAGATACTATAGCACCAATTATATTATTTTACTATTTTTACTCATCATTAATTAGTGTTACTATTTAGCAATTAGTACTTTTCCTAAATGTATAATGTAACCCACACCCTGCATATTTGTGGTTTTCTCAAGTCTTACCTCTACGCTCGTTTCGAGATGCTTAGTTTATAAGGTGCAAAAATTTACAACTCTAGGCTGACGTGGGACAAGAATATCCCGACTACCACTTCCCCATGTATTACTATTTACTTAATAGTGCTTATAGTTATGAGATATATCGGGGGTGATTCTTGTTATTGTTTATATGTCAGAACTGAGGGTTCATGTTTTGATCAAATTCTTGTTTTTATTAAATGACTTTCCCTTATGTTTTATGAGTTGCTGGTGGAATCCAATATGTTATCACATGCCCTGGTCCCGTTGATATGTTGTTGGCAAAGACAAATTTCTTACATTGACTTGTTGTTAGACATTCTTCGAGGTGGTTAATATATGTTTTGTTATATTTTCCGTTGTCAGTTTTATTTTGATATCTTGCACATGTTATTTTTACTAGTGAGTGCCTTTACTTTAAATCGAGGTCAGTCTTGATACTTACTGGGTATAGATTATGGTGTACTCATACTACGCTTCTGCATATTTGTGTGCAAATCCAGGTATATCGGATCATGCTGGACACTAGAGAGTCGAGCCAGAGCTGCAGAGACTTCAAGGTACACATGTTGTTCCGCTCACAGGCATCGAAGTCACCTTCTGTCGATTCCTTACTACTGCACATTGTATCCCAAACAATGTTGTATTTTGATACTTTTTGTACAATCTCTGTAGAGCTTATGACTCAGTATTAGCGTGTTTTGGAATTTGACTATTGTATTTCTGGTTTTAGTTATGTTATGGTACTTTTTCAGCTTTCATTAATATTTGAGTTGCTATTTATTTGTTGATCTTGTTATGTGATTGGCTTACCTAGTCTTAGGAACTAGGTGATATCACGACCCTTGAGGTTGGATTTTTGGGTCGTGACAGAGCCAAACTAAAACAACAACTACCCAGTATAATCCCACTAGTGGGGTATGGGAAGGGTAGTTTGTACGCAGACCTTACCCCTACCCTGGGGTAGAGAGGCTGTTTCCGATAGACCTTCGGCTCCCTCCCTCCAAGAACTCCCCACCTTGCTCTTGGGGTGACTCAAACTCACAACCTCTTGGTTGGAAGTGGAGGGTGCTCACCACTAGAGCAACCCACTCTTGTCTTAGAGCCAAACTAAAACATGAATCCTATATTGCAGTAAATATGACGACATTACTATTTGAGATAAAGGTTAAAAAACGTAACTTTGGGTAGGGGTCTCATGAAACAAAGTTATGAATTTATATAGGGAAAAATAGATGAATACCATAAGGTATGTTACTTTTTAAATTTAATATTTGGGGGTTATGAATATGAAATGCATATGAGTTATGAATATTAAAAATAGTAGAAGTTAAGGTGGTATGTATTATGAAAGTATAATTTTAAATTTTAAAGCAATGTTGTTTGTTAAGAAAAAGTACGGATTGATGAGGATGTGCATAGATTATTGGAAGTTGAACTAGGTTACTATCAAGAACATGTATCCATTGTCGAGGATTGATGGTTTATTTAACCAGCTTCAGGGTGCCGAGGTGTTTTCCAAGATTGATTTAAGATATGGCTACCATTAGGTGAACATTGGGGCATCATATGTGCCTAAGATAACTTTTAGGACTCAATTTTGTCACAACGAGTTCTTGATGATGTCATTTGGCTTGGCTAATGCCCGACAACCTTTATGGACTTGATGAACTGAGTGTTCAAGCCTTATCTGGATTCCTTCCTGATTGTCTTCATTGATGATATTTTCACTTACTTCTGCAGTCGAGAAGAGCATGAGCAACACCTATGGTAGTGCTTCAGACTTTGAAGGATCGTCAATTGTATGCCATGTTTTCAAAGTGTGAGTTCTGGTTAGACTCGATTGACCTTTTGGGTCATGGGGTTTCGTACGAGGGTATCAAGGTGGATCATAAGAATATTGAGGCAGTTCAGAACTGACCTAATCCTACTTCATCTATAAAGATTCGAAGAATCTTGGTAGCTTACTATCATTGGTTCGTGGTGCGGTTTTCATCTATGTCTGCCCTATTGACCAAGTTGACCTATAAGGGTGCTCTTTTTATATGGTCCGACAAGTGTCAGGCGAGATATTAGAAGCTCAAGACTGTATTCACTATAGCCCTAGAGGTTGTGTGTACCACCCCGGAAACTTTTGAAGTACTTAAGCGCTATTAAGAAAGTTATTGTGCGCTCGTTATATTATTTTATGAGTGGACAGGGACTATTAATATGATGTATATGAATTGGATATGATAATAAGTGTACGAGGTATATTATAAGTGATGTGGGGTCTAAGGAGAGCCCTAAGTCCAAGTCGAGTTGGAAATTACATGATAGGCTAAAAGTTTCAAATGAGTACTCACAAGATCAAATGTTGGACAAGAATATCTACATATATAAAAAATGTTATGTGATGTATGACCAATCAAATTAAAGATCCTTGCTTCTAGTTTCTAACGCTTCAAACCGTTCGTCATTTGGACACTCCTACAAGACGTTATGACCAAATTACTAAAGGCTAGCAGAATGCAATTCTGCGACCAATCCTGCGACCGCAGAAGTGGTTATGCGACCGCAAAATGGTCGCAGACATGTCCAATGAAGCCCATTTCTGGGCATCAGTTTTTCGGTGCATTGTGCGACCCGCATACCAATAGTGTGGTCCATTATGCGACCACAAACCTAAGTTCGGAGGGTTAACTTTCGTATTTTCATAATCCGACCCCATTTTGATAAATAGCCTTTGGGGCTTATTTTGGGGTGTTTTTCTGAGTGTTTTAGAGAGAGTTAAGAGAATTTTAGAGAGATAAGGAGGAAACCTAACATTATAATCATCCAATCTTGCACCAATCCTCAAGAATCAAGGAAGCTAATCATAAGATCTTTATCTAAGAGATAAGATTCAAACTCCTAGTCTGCAATTCCGAGTTTGGGGTAAAAGATTAGTGATTAGGAGTATGATTCTTGGGTGTAGCAGTATTATGTGCATATTCTTGTACCAATAAGGTTTGAGGGAAGATTGTTGAGCTCAAATAAGTAAAGATTGGGTTGTGAAATGAAGGAAATCTTGTAGAAGAACCTTGTAGCCAAATTTGCACACCTAGTGTTTGATAAAATGCTCAAATGAGCTGAAACCATGAATATCTTCCTAGTTTGTGTTCAATTTTTTTATGTTTCAAAATAGATTGAGATTGCTAGAATTTTCGAAATGTTGTAGTAATTAAAGGAAAGCTTAAAGCGAGGTATGTTGGCTAAACTTCTTTCTTAGAATTGAATTCCATGATGTTCTTGTAAGTCCTGAGTTATTCTTTATAAATCAACTATTCCGAATAAACTTTGTATTGAAAGGCATATGTTCAAAATGTGTTCTGGATGCTCTTATCATATGATGTTATCCTTCGGAAATGTGTTCAAAGTATTAGTTGGGTATAAGAATATTATGACTCCAAGTAGTGTTTCAAGTGAAGGCTATTATTCCAAATTATGTAAGAAGTCTCAATATGCTTAAGACTCTTAATTGCTCATAGGTGTACTAAAAGGCATGATTAGAGATTATTTGTTGTCGATAATCTATAAATATGCTTGAAAGTGAAGGTAGTGAATTGGGGATATAAAGTATGAACACCGTGCCAAAAATGAAAGTTATACTTATGCCAATAACGCCAACAAAATGAAATGATGTGTGAAATATTATGAAATGAGCCTTGCTTCAACTATTCCAAATTGACTCCGAAAATAGAATTATCCAAAAGCTTATGTACTCAAATGTCTCGACCCGAACTGATGGGCTGCGACGGGCACCAGTATCTTACTCAACCAGGTACCAATGTAACGTATCTTGTCGTACCATGCTATCATAAGTAAATGAGACAGAAAGGCTACCGTAGGATAACTAGAATAAAACATGTAATATCAACTTATACATAAGACATATGGGCCTATAAGACCCAAATGATTACTGGTACACTAAACATAGGCCAACAAGGCCATACAATCTATTATGTACATGACATATGTCTACAAGCCTCTAAGAGTACATAACCGTCATAACCGTCTAAGAGTACATAACCGTCATGGGTCAATGTGCATGTATAAATGAATGTCATGCATAACAAATATGTTAATAAAATCTTTCAGAATGTCATAAGTACATTATTCCTCTAATTGATATCATGAAATAAACTTTATCAACTTACGTATTTTCTGAGACCCATGAACAGAAGATGTAATAATAAGACACATGGGAATTCAAGAACATAGGCACCGATAGTACTTTTATGAATCGAGTCATTTATGGAATGTGGCAAGATTTTAAGGTAAGTAAGGTAAAGGTGGACAAGGTACGAGATACTCAAATACATAAGGTAGCGAACAGTCCATACTTTAGATAGACGGCTAGAAGCACTGGGATTCACTCTCCAAGAATGATAGCGGCATCGTCAGTGGCATATTTTCTAGCATATGGTTTCTATGTATCGATAGGTCTAGTTAAAAGAGTAAAGAAGAAATTGAGATGATGTGATGTTTCGCTTGATGTTCCAGAATAACATAAGGAAATCTATGGTGCAAGCAAGTTGAAGGAAGGTTGCGAGTAGTATAAATATATATGGACAGGTCGCAAGCTAAAGTATGGTAGAGCGACAAAGTTTTAGGAAGACATGAGTAAGGATAAGGAATGGCAAGTGAGAAGGTGGCGAGAATCGATAAGTCCTCAGGATTAAGCCCATGAAAACAAGAGAGCTGATGGTTTCTCTAAGTTATAGAAAGTTCACTATAGCCTGAATGAACTCAAAAGAGTTTAAGACTAATAGCATTTAGAAGATATGGAATGCTTCCCTGATAGTAAAATAAGGGTGTAATTGTGATAGATAAAGGATGACATTTGGGCATTCGATTGAGTAATGATTTGAAGGAAAAAAAGAGGGATTTCATGAATTGTACCGGATTCAAATGCCCACGTAAGGTGAATCACATTGGGATGATATGAAATACGGTTATGGAAGTATGGTATCGCCCCCAGGTGGATCAGGAAAATCACTTCAAATGTTCCTCGATGCAACGTGAGCCCTAGTGATTACGCAAGAGGTTTCAAGTTATTAGTGGTAGATTGTAGATCAATATTGAGATGAATCAACAATGGTTGGATAAAAGTTACAAAGTATGAGATGAGATTAGGCCGTTATTCTTAAGATGAATAGCAATGAGGAAGCATTAAAGGACATAGATTTATAAATATGGGATAATCAACGAAAGTAACCTAGAGTTTGGTAGCAGACTTCAGTAAAAGCAAACCAACTTTGAATGACACCAAACATTGCACACGATTTTCAAATGCCAATACGGATGTAATCCAAGTATCGAAACCAAAATTCGAACCCGATAGCCAAAAAGTCAACCTATGGTCAAACCTATGAAATTTCTAAGCTTCCAAATTGCCAACTTTCGGCAAGAATAGCCAATTCAACATAGGAACCTCCAAATCCAATTCCGAGCATATGCCTAAGTCCAAAATCACCATAAGAACCTATTAGAACCATCAAAATACCGTTAGGTGGTCATTTTCACAACAGTCAAACCTCGATCAACACTCTTAACCTAAGGTTCCAAGCTAAGAATCAAGCATTGCAAATCAACCCAAAACCTTCCCAAAACCTAACCAACTATCCCCTCAAGTCACAAAACCACAAATACATATACGGGAAGCTTCAAAAAGGAAAAACGGAATCAAGTACACAAAATAGCCGGTCGAGTCGTTACATTCTCCCCCTCTTAAACGAATGTTCATCCTCTAACAAGTATATAGACATACTTGAAATGTCAAAAATATGAGGATAACAACAACAAATATCATGCTCGGTCTCCCAAGTCGCCTCCTCGACTGGTTGACCTCTCTATTGAACCTTCACCGATGCAATGTTCTTCGACCTCATCTTCCGGACCTGCCTGTTAAAAATAGACACCAGCTCCTCAACATAGGTCAAATCCTTGACCAATTGGACTGAGCTAAAATTTAACACATGTGACGGATCTCCACAGTACTTTCGGAGCATGGAAAAATGGAAAACTAGGTGAACTCCCGATAAACTGGGTGGTAATGCAAGTCTGTAGGCCACCTTACCCACTCTATCAAGTATCTCAAAAGGACCAATATACCGAAGGCTCAACTTGCCCTTCTTACCGACCCTCATCAAACCCTTTCTGGGAGAAACTCTGAGTAGAAACTTCTCACCCACCATGAATGCTACATCACGAGCCCTCATATCAAATGCAGACCTGCCTATCAAAAATAGCCACCGGCTCCTCAACATAGGTCAAATCCTTGACCAGTTGGACTGAGCTAAAATTTAACACATATGACGGATCTCCATAGTACTTCCGAAGCATGGAAAAACGGAAAACCAGGTGAACTCCCGATAAACTGGGTGGCAATGCAAGTCTGTAGGCCACCTCACCCACTCTCTCAAGTATCTCAAAAGGACCAATATACCGAAGGCTCAACTTGCCCTTCTTACCGAACCTCATCAAACCCTTTATGGGAGAAACTCTGAGTAGAAACTTCTCACCGACCATGAATGCTACATCACGAACCCTCATATCAACATAACTCTTTTTCTTGGACTGTGATGCATGATGTCGCTTTTGAACCAACTTCAACATCTCCAAAGCATCGCGGCCCAAATCAGTGCCCATCAACCTAGCCTCCCAGGGCTCAAACAAATATACTGGAGAATGACATTGCCTCCCATATTAGGCGTCGTACGGAGACATCTAGATGCTCGATTGATAGTTGTTGTTGTAGGCAAGCTCTGCTAGCGGTATGAACTGGTCCCATGAGCCACAGATCCGTCTAGGGATGAAATGTCATACTCACCTTAATAAATTTTCCTCAAGGTACGTGGAAGCCAAACCACAAAATCTAGAGTGATACGCTCCCACTTCCACTCCAGAATATCCTCTGAAGTAAACCACCCGGTCTCTGATGCTGGTTCTTAACCTGCTGACAGTTCAAACAACAAGCCACATACGCCATAATATCTTTCTTCATTCTTCTACACCAGTAGTGCTACTTCAAATCATGGTAAATCTTCGTCATACCTGGATGAATGGAATACCATGAACTATGGTCCTCTATAAGAATCCGCTCGAGATTCTACAACATACAAATAAGTGGAACTCGGATCAAATAAAATTGATGGTTGACAACATCTAATGCAATAACCCCAGTCCTATCAGGGAAAGGATAAAAATGGACCTGACCTCCCCCTCTAGGATGTCCTCTATCCGCATGTTCTCTACCCTTACCCGGTTGTTCAGGTGAAGTAGCAACTAGAGTAGTAGCCATAGCCTGAATTGCCTGCGAGGTCCACCCCTTCGATGTCTGAGACAATCCCTCACCATATGCCTTGTATAACAATACTTGAAACAACTCCTTTGCGAGTGTGGCTACAGGTATTGAGTCTGCCTCGGGTGAATAAAATAACTGCTGTAGGAACCCGGTGGAGAAGGTGCACTAGAGGATGGCTATCCAAAATGAGTATCTTGAGTTCTGTTACTAGCTGGAGCACTACATGTAACCTGAAATGCAGACTGAACTGGTCGATTGATAAAGCCCTTTCAATGACAATTTGTAGCTTAACAATGGGAACTGTTAAATCCTCCAAAACTCTGAGGCCTCTTGGCCTCTCTATCTCTGCTCTTCTACCCATTGATACGCTTCAACCTCCTACCAATTTCCAGAACCTGGTGGAATAGAGTCCTAGTCTCTAGCTCCCGTTCCATCCCAAATCTGAGACTATAATCGAGTCCCTCAATAAATCTACAGACTCTCTCTCTAACAATGGAAACCAAAGCATGTGCATGACGAGATAACTCGGTAAACCTCATAGCATACTCGGTCACGATCATAGTACCCTGGTGAAACTGCTCAAACTCGGTGCCCAATGCATACCTGAGGGTTTGTAGAATGAAGTTCCTCAAAACGAGATAAATGAACTAAGCCCAAGTGAGTGGTGCGGCACCCAATGGCCTACTCTCCTCATAAGTTTGCCACCATCAATATGACGGCCCCATCAGCTGGAAAGTAGTAAGGTTGACCTCGATCAACTCCACTATGCCATTGTGTATAGAATACAATGACACTAGTCTAAGAAACCCTATGTATCCTTAGAAGGCCCATTGGTGCAATGAGGATGATGATACTTCTAGAGCATCTCTAACCTCTTCTGCTCCTCCTCTGACACAGCTGGCATGACCTTGGGCTGAACTGCAACCACGGGCTAATCGTTATAACCCTCAGAGCCAGATCAACATGAGCCCGCTATTTTGTAGTGTAGGGGGCGGGAATTTGAGCTCCTCCCCTATCCTGAGAAGTAGTTGGTGTAATCGGGATCAACCTCGCCTAAGCCAAAGTTTAAAACTGTAAGGACCCGTAAATGTTCACCAAGCATTTAAGTTTTTATTGTGCCAAGGTAAGATAATGTGCCACAAATCTGATTTTTTTATTGTACAATGCATCATGGAGTTGGTAGAAGAATTTGTAAAAACAAAAATAATGTGGTCCATTAGTCTATAGGGGATCTGTTCTGCTAACCACATAATCACCATGGAATGAATCAAAAGCAATTCAAATTTAAAAACCATTTTGTGGCCATTCTGCTGGCCGTATAACCATTATGCTGTCGTGAAATTGCATGGCGGAGTTGACCAGACCCAACCAAGAATTTGAATACCCTTTTGTGGCCATTCTGCTGGCCGTATAACCATTATGCTGTCGTGAAATTGCATGGCGGAGTTGACCAGACCCAACCAAGAATTTGAATACCCTTTTGTGGCCATTCTGCTGGCCGTATAACCATTATGCTGTCGTGAAATTGCATGGCGGAGTTGACCAGACCCAACCAAGAATTTGAATACCCTTTTGTGGCCATTCTGCTGGCCGTATAACCATTATGCTGTCGTGAAATTGCATGGCGGAGTTGACCAGACCCAACCAAGAATTTGAATACCCTTTTGTGGCCATTCTGCTAGCCGCATAACCATTCTGCTGGCCGCATAACCATTTTGCTACCCTAAAATGGCATCGCGGAATTGACATACCATTTTGTGTCCATTCTGCTGGTCACGTATCTGTTCTGCTACCACAGAATTGCACCACATAATTGACATCGGAGATTATTATTGAAAATTTTCTTACCCGACCCCATTTTGATTAGTAGCCTTCGGGGCTCATTTTGAAGCAAACATCTATTGTTTTAGAGAGAAGTGATAGTATCTTGGAGAGAATGGGAGAAGACCTAGTCATTCTAATCATGAATCCTTTCCCCAATCGTGAAGATTCAAGGGAAGCCACTCACTAGAGCATCATCTACCCGGGTAATACCTTGTCCTAAAACCTTCATGAAATTGTTATGGGTTTAATTAGGTTATGTAATCTGAGATAGGCCATGCATGTATCATTAGGTGGTAGTATGTGGGGTTGTTGAACTATTTTGGGTAGTTTCTTGTTGAAATTGGTTGAGGGGGGGAGGGGATTCTCATTAGAGATTTGTAGTCAATTTTGCGTAATAGGTGTTTGAACAAATTCCCAGAGACTTATGTCATGAGAATCCTTCTAATTATTATCCACTTTTAGCTATCTTCTTATAGATTTATATTTCTAGAGGTGTTGGGACGCTGTAGTAACTTAAGGAAAGCTCGAGAAATATATGTTGGCTAAAACTTCTCTCTTAAAATTGAATTCCATGATGTTTCAGTCAGTTTCAAGTATGGTTAGCCCAGGTTCCTAATTCTTATGTTTCGAGGTATTCCTAATAAATTCGATTATCCCGACTAATCAATGTGTCAAAAGATGTATGTACTCAAAACATGTTCCAATTACTTCTATCTCATCATGATCTCCTTAGGGAATGTGTTCAAGTATGGTTTATATGTTAAAGCATTATAACTTCAATTTATGTTTCAAATAAAAGTCCATTATGCTTAACTTGGAAAGAATACTCAATGCGCCTAATACCCCTAATGCTCATTTTTATACTTAAGGCCTTGATTTCAAATGCTCTCATTTTTGATAATCTATAAAGATGCTTGAAAAGGAAAGAAGTGAGTTGGGGATATAAAGTGTGGCCACCTTGCCAATAATGGAAGTTATACTTGTGGCCAATGGTGCCAATGAGATGAAATGATGTGTGAAAGATTTTGAAGTAAGCCTTGAATTAACTATTTTAAATTTACTCTAAAAATAGAATTGCCTAAAGGCTTATGTACTCAAGTTGTGTTAAAATATTGTTGTTTGAACTAATACCTATGATTTGAATCATTGTTTTAGTCGTAAATCACCATGCTCTTTTTAATAAACATCTCCAATGTGATTTGAGTTCTTACATACTCACAAGTTGAAATTGATTGTTGCCCTTTGGGAAAAAGTATTTCAAGAATAAGTGGTGTATCATTCGTTTATGATTTTAACTCATGCTTCAACTGCTAGTGATTTTGCTCCATTCTTTGGAAATGCATCTATTGTGTTTAAAGCCTTCATTAGTAATGAACCTAAAGTTGTGATTTTCGGAAAATTCCACATGTTGATGTTTACGATGACGATCCTTGAAAGTAAAGAAATGAAAATGTGGAATATGAGATACGACCATCGTTCCATGAATGAAGAATCATATGTGTGGCCAAGAGAGCCAATGAAATAATTATGTTGTGAATGGTTAAAAGTACTAATGAAGCTATATATGGTGTGAAAGGTTATGAGGTTAATGTATTTGTATTTCTGTTTTCTTTGTATGCAAAACAAAAAATTTTTTGGGAGTATCGTTAGTCACCGAGGAAGGGTAGATTGAAATAACCTAACTCTAAAACTACACGTGTCGGTGTAGGAGTTATTGAGGGGTAAATCCCCATATTTATATGATGAAATTATTTTCCTTAATTGGGATGAGATTATACCCCTTATTTAATATGAGATAATTGCTAGCAGAGGGTAATGTCTATTTCTCAGTACCGCATGGCACCTATTGAGTTGAAGGAGTTGAAGGGACAACTTTAGGAATTTATTGCTAAGGGTTTCATCAGGCCCAGTGTGTCCCCTTGGGGTATACCGATTCTATTAATGAAGAAGAAGGATAGTTCTATAAGGATGTGTGTTCATTATAGGCAGCTGAACAAAGTTATTGTCAAGAACAAGTACCCAATACCGTATATCGATGATTTGTTTGATCACCTTTAGGGTGATAGGGTGTTCTAGAAGATTGATTTGAGATCAGGGTATCATCGGTTGACGATTCAGCCTTCAGATATTTTTAAGAAAGCTTTTAGGATCTGCTATGGTCACTATGAGTTTCTCGTGATGTCTTTTGCACTGACCAATGCCCCAACAACCTTTATGCACTTGATGAACAATATATTTCAACCCTATCTAGATTCCTTCTTCATAGTTCTCATTGATGATATATTGGTGTATTCACGTAGCCAGAAGGATCATGAGCAGTATCTAAGGATCGTGCTCCACACTTAATTCTTCAAGTGTGATTATTGGCTTGATTCAGTGGATATTTGGGCCATGTGTTGTTTAGTGAGGGGATTAAGCTGCATCTAAAGAAGGTGGAGGCACTTCAAAGTTGGCCCAGACCGTCTTGGTGTAGCTAATCTTGGTGTATTTCTTTATTGTCTCATTTCTATTGATATCATTATTTCACTATTATATACTTGTCCAGCTTCTTATTCATTCCAGTAGGCCCTTGACCTGACCTCATCATTACACTACCGAGGTTAGACTTGGCACTAATGGGAACCATTGTGGTGTACTCATGCTATGCTTTTGCATATCTTTTTGTGCAGATCTAGATACCTCCTACCAGTATAAGTTCCCGTGAGACGAGTCCAGTTCAAAGATTTCAAGGTATACCTGCCGGCGTCCGCAGGCCTCAGAGTCACCCTCTATCTAGTTTATTTTCTTTTCTTATCATTTTATAGACACTAGTGTATATGGATGTTCAGTACCATCTTATAGAGCTTATGACTTGTATTTGTCGGATTTTCGGAAGTTATGTTTCTGTTGAGTTATGAAGTTTCTTTATATGACGGTGGTTGGGTTATTTGAAGGTTATTTATAAATTCTCAGTTAATATTGCATGTATTACAAAACTCTTGCTGAGGCGAACTGCGCGATCCCATAAGAATATTAATCTTTGAGGCCACGTAAAATTTCGCCAATGAATTTAAGGTTTTGTGGTGCCGAGGTAGTCTAATGTGTTTGAAAAATGTAGAACATGATCCGCGATACAGACCTTTTAGGTTGTACAATGCATTGGGGAGTTGGAGGAAAATTGTTGCAGAACATGGCATTTCTGCGGTCCATTATGCGACCACAGAATTGCTCCGCGGACCATAGAACCCCCGCGGAGTGAAACAGAGGAGGGGAGAATTTTGAAAACTATTTTTGCTTGCCCAATGATTCCGCTGACCGCATAATGGTTATGCTACCGCGAAATTGCATCGCAAAATAGAGCAGATCCAACCCAGAATTTGAAAATCATTTTGTGGCTATTCTGCTGGCCGCATAACCATACTGTTGGCCACATATCTATTCTGCTTGCAACATATCTGTTTTGCTACAATCAAAGTGCACCACATAATTGATTTCGGGGGTCATTTTTGGAAATTTTCTTACCCTACCCCATTTTTATTAATATCCTTTTGGGGTTCATTTTGAAGCAAATATACGATAATTTAGAGAGAAGTGAGAGTATCTTAGAGTGAGGGGGTGAAGACTTGGTCAATCTAATCATCAATGCTTGCTCCAATCATGAAGAATCAAGGGAATCCACTCACTATTCCATCATCTACCTGGGTAAGACCTTGTCCAAAAACCTTCATGCAATCCTTATGGGTTTAATTGGGTTATGGAATTGGAGATAAGCCATGCATGTAACATTAGGTTGTAGTATGCGGGGTTGTTGAACGTTTTTCAGTGGTTTCTTGTTGTAATTGGTCAAGGGCGGAGGGGATTACCATTGTAGAGCTTTGTAATCAATTTTGCATAATATGTGTTTGACAAAATTCCCGAGAGACTTATGTCATGAGAATCCTTCTATTTTTTATCTGGTTTTCGCTATCTTCCTATAGATTTATATTGCTAGAGGTGTGAGGACATTGTAGTAACTTAAGGAAATCTCAAGAAAGGTATGTTGGCAAAACTTCTCTCTTAACCTTTCACACCATATGTCACTCGATAATTACTTTCAACTACTTACACATCATTAATTCATTGGCTCCCTTGGCCGTACATATTATTCTTCATTCATGGAACTGTGGCCGTATATCATATTCCGCATTTTCATTTCTTTACTTTCAAGGATTATCATAAAAAACATCATCATATAGAATACTCTTGAAATACCTTTCCAAAAAGGGCAATACACAATTTCAACTCATGAATATGTAAGAACTCAAAACATATTGGAAATACCTACCAAGTATAACATTGGTTAGAACAACTACATCTAGACATGACTTGAGTAAATAAGCTTTTGGATAATTCTATTTTCGGAGTAAATTTGGAATAGTTGAATCAAGGATCATTTCATAATATTTCACACATCATTTCATTTCATTTGCGCTATTGGCCACAAGTATAACTTTCATTCTTGGCAAGGTATCCACACTTTATATCCCCAACTCACTAGTTTCACTTTCAAGCATCTTTATAGATTATCGACAACAAAGAATGTCTAATCACGACTTTTAGTACACCATTGAGCAATTAAGAGTCTTAAGCACATTGAGACTTCTTACACAATTTTGGCATAATAGCCTTCACTTGAAACACTACTTGGAATCATAACATTTTTATACCCAACTCATGCTTTGAATACATTCCCGAAGGATAACATCATATAATAAGAGCATCTAGAAAACATTTTGAACATATACCTTTCATCACAAATCAAATTCGGAATAGTTAGTTTATAATGAATAACTTGGGACTTACAAGAACATCATGGGATTCAATTCTAGGAGAGACATTTAGCCAGCATACATTGCTTGTGCTTCCCTTAGATTACCACAACGTCCCAACACTTCTAGCAATTCCAATCAGCTAGAGATATAACAAAATTGATCCATAATTAGGGAGAGATTCGTGCTTTTAGCTCACTTAAGCATTTCATCAAGCATTAGGTGCAATTTCAACTACATGGTTCCTATGGTGGAATCCTTATACCCCATAACAAATCATTTACCATTTTTAGTTCAATAGCCTCAACACCTAAGAATCGTATTTCTTATTACCAACTTTTAGTCTAAATCCCGAAATTTAGGGCTAGGGAGTAGAACGTTACCTCTTAGATGAAGATCTAATCATTGGCTTCCTCGATTCTTGAAGATTTCGGCAAGAATGGATGATTAGCATGCTAGGTCTTGTCCTTCTCTCCCTAAAACAACTCTATTCTCTCTCTAAAAAAATAGATTTTACCTTGTAAAATGACCCCCTAAGACCTTATATCAAAATAGGGTCGGATTTGAAACTTTCCAAAACAAGACCCCTGAAATCAATTTTGTGGTGCAATTATGTGGTAATAGAATCAATATATGTCCAGTGGAATGGCCACAAAATGGCATGTCAATTATACGATACAATTCCGCGATAGCAGAATAAATATGTGGCCAGCTGTAAGGCCCCGTGAAAACTTTCCTCAAAACCGGGGTTTCGTGATGCCGGGGTAGGCATAGAGGTTAACAATAGTAAAATTTCTTCATGCCGAGCTTGCGAGCCGCGGTTAAGACTTTTGGATTGAATAGTATGCTGGGAGTTGAAGGAAAATGTTGGGCAGAAGTAGGCATTTCTGCGGCCCATTCTACGACCCCAGAACCACTCTGCGGACCACAGAATGGTGCAGAGTGGGGCAGTTTTCTGGGTCATCTCTATTGTCATTTTCGTGGCTCATTATGCGACCACATAACCATTTTGTGGGCCGCACTCTTTTTGCATATCCAGCTTTGAGAATTTTCAGAGGGAGGTTCTAAGGTTCATTATGCGACTGCAGAACCGGTCTATGGTGCATTATGCGACCGCAGAATAGGTTTGCGGGCCGCATAGAGACCGCAGATCCGGTCAGTTCCTTTCTAGTTTTGGAACCCAAATTATGCGTACGATATGCGGACCGCATAACCATTCTACGATCGCATATGAGACCGCATATCCTGTTCCAGGACGTCATTTTTTGGGTTTTTAAACCCTACCCTTCTTCGTTAAAACATAAGCCATAGCTCATTTTGAGCACATTTCTGATATTTTAGAGTGAGAGAGAGAGTTCTTAAAGTGGGGGAGAAGTATTCAACCTATTATCCATCAATTCTTGTTCAATAATTGAGGATTAACAAAGGAAGTCTTCATCCTAAAGGTAAGAATCTATGTCGTAGCTCTCAATTTCTAAATTTACAAAAAATGGGATAATTATAGAGACAATTATTGGGTGTGGGGGTTGTTGTCTTGCATGCATGTATTCTTGAAGTATGTGGGAAGGTTGTGAGCTAAATATGGTTGATAATGGGTTGGGGAATGATGGAATCTTCCACAAAAAGGGCCTTAAAATATTGATGCACACCTAATGTTTGATAATATGCTCAAATGAGCTAGAATCATGACCGTCTTCCTAATCTTGGTCCAACGTGTTATATTTCTAAAATAGATCGGAGTGCTAAGAATTCTGGAACGTTTTAAACTTTAAAGGAAGCTCAATTGAAGTATGTTGGCTAAACCACCCTTCTTCATAGAATTGAATCCCACGGTGTTCATGCAATCGGTGTAAGTCCTTGACTATTATTGAATTGGCTATTCCCAATGTGTTTGTGTTGAAGGATGTATGTTCAGTATTTATTCTAAATACTTCATCATGTCATCTCGCCATTTGAGGATGTGTTAAAATTATGGAATTCAAGTCAAGATTGAAATAAAGGTTGTTATGCCAAATATGGAATCTCGCCATTTAAGACTTCAAGTCATTTAAGAAATTGAATCTCGCCATTAAAATATGGAATCTTGCAATTAAGATATGGAATATTGCCATTGAAATATGGAATCTCGCCATTTAAGACTTCAAGTCAAGATTGAAATAAAGGTTGTTATGCCAAATTGTATGAAAAGCCTCTATGTGCCTAAGATTCCCAAATTTTTCATATGTGAATTTAATATCTTGAATGGAAAGACTTATTGTCGTTAATAATGATAATGATGTTTGAATGTGGGAAAGGGAAATGGAATTACGACATAAGGACAAGTGCCAAGAATGACTTTAAGATTTTGGCCACTAGTGCCAATGAATCGAAAGTATATGAAAGAAGTATTATATGAGATGATTGACTGAAAAAGGTAATGTCCTGGGTAAGACGGTCTAGCCGATCAGGCCGCGATCGGACGCCATGCCGCACACATGGTGGTACTGTACTGGAAATTATGATCAAATTGTGGTTATGGTTGATGTCTCAAGTGAGCCAACCTAGTCGATCGGGTCGTGATCGGACTCTGTGTAAGAATACGGTGGTATTGTGAATTGTGGAATATCGGCACTAAAGATCACCCAACCTAATATCATGGAAATTGACTTGCAAAACATATGTGATCCTTAACTTGATGTTTTGATATTATTTGAAGCTCTTATTTAATTCTTGATTGTTCCCCCTGTATTATCATTCATTCTATTGAGATGGTATTTAGCTTTACATACTAGTGCTACTCGACGGTACTAACGTCCCTTTTGCTGAGGGCGCTGCATCTTAAAATGGATGCAGGTTGTTCCATAGTAGGCAGTGCTCATCAGCGATAGTGGTACATCCTCTTCCCAGCAGACTTGGTGAGCCCCACTTCATCCCAGGGGGTCACGTTTTGTATTTTTTATTCATATTATTTTCACGTCTCAACGTATAACCGGGGCCTTATCGTCGGCACTTGCATAGACCCTTTGGTAACTTTTTGAGGCTCCGTAGACACTATGCGGGTTGTATTTGGGTGTTGGTAATGTTAAACAAGTTATGTTGTGTTTTGATCACTTATTCCACTCAAACTATAAGCATGTGTGTATTTTGACACTTAAAAGTGGAGTAACAAAGGAAACAATTTAGTATTGTATGTGTGAACTTCCTACTGTCTAATTAATGAAATCGTGTCTTCTCTTGATCATGGGTGAGTTGGGTAGAAAGTATCTAATAAGCTTGCTCGATCGGGTTCACTCAGTTGAGAGCCATTCGCGCTTCCCGAGGTTGGGGAATGACAAACTTGGTATCAGAGCCTAAGGTTTTAAAGTGTCCTAGGATGTGTCGGAGTCGTGTCTAGTATAGACCTTCTTATCGGTGTGTTGTCGACCACATCTATAAGTTGGAGGCTACTTGGACATTTAGGAACAATAACCTTCTTTGATATTCTGGATCATGCGATGAAATTGATTGTGAAACTGTTCCCCCTCTAACTCGTGCATTCCTTTAACTATCAGTACATGGCACCTAAGAAGAGAGCAAGAACTGGCCAAGGAGCCAATGTCACCTTAGTAGTGGCAGTTGACCCTTTATTTTATGATGCAGGTGCATACCCCAGGGGTTAGGATAATCTCTCGACTACTACACTGCCTGATTCCACTACACCAGACCAGGGCACACCAGTTCCTGTACCTGCTAAGGGTGCAGCGGTTCCTTCAACTGATATTCTGGTTCCACCTCCAGCTCCAGCTTCTGATTCTAGTGTTTTTGATGTTGATCTTAGGGGAGCTATGCAGATGTTGACACAGATAGTGGCTTCTCAAACCCAGCGATCAAATGTTGCACCCACTATTTTTAGCCAACAAGGGGATTCTAGTTGTTCCAAGGTGAACAAGTTTCTTCAGTTGGATCCTCCGGTGTTCACAAGCGCTAATCCCGAAGAAGACCCACATGACTTAATTGACAAGATGAATAAGACTTTTTGGGTTATGCGTGTTACTGAGATGGAGGGAGTAGAGTTGGCCGCCTACTTCATGAAAGGGGTGGCCTATTCTTGGTTTGAGTTGTGGGAGGACTCTCGAGAGGAGGGGAGCCCTCCAACGAGGTGTAGTGAGTTTGCTCACACTTTCATGGACCATTTCTTGCAGGCCGAGACTAGGGCAGCTCGTGCCGTAGAGTTTGAGAACTGTAAGCTAGGAAGTAAGAGTGTGTGGGAGTATCACATGAAGTCCGCGCGTATGTCTAAATATGCCATTCTCATGTTGCCTACTATGGAGGCTAGAGTGCGTCGGTTTGTGCAGGGCCTTAGCACCTTGGTTATCAATGAGATTGCTACAACTGCCTTGAATTCAGATATGAACTATGGAAAGATGGTAGCATTTGCTCAAAATACAGAGAACCGTAAGTTGAAAAACAAAATGGAGCAAGAGGGTACCAGCAAGGCCTGGTCTGCGGGCAACTTGGGGGAGTCATTTCATGGGGGAAAGATCAGCTTTCCAGGGAGGGTCATCAGAGCCATCCCAGTCTTTTGCTCAGTCTTCAGCCAGTGCACCGCCAGTAGGGCCCTGTCAGCATCGTGAGAGTTATTTCCGACCCAATCAAGGCAGTGGTGGACCCCACCAGCAGGGCCGATCAGGAGGGAGATTCCAGCAGCAGTGGAGGCCCCCATATCCCAGGTGTGGGAAGATGCACATGGGGATATGCTACATGGACCTACCTATATGTTATAGTTACAGATTGAGGGGTCATATTCAGAGGGAGTGTCGTTCATCCCGCCAGGGTGCGGGCAGGGGCACAGCACAACCATCTAGTTCTGCAGCTGTTACATCTTCATCACCCCTCTAGCTCGAGGCACTCTAGCACCATTAGGGAGTGGTGCAGCTAGGGGTGGTGCACAGAGTTCAGGAGGACTCAGCTGTTTCTATGCTGTGAGTGGTCGCCAGAGTGTAGAGGCTTCTCCAGATGTTATCACAGGTATATTGACTATCCAATCTCATGATATATATGCTCTTATTAATCCCGGTTCCACCTTGTCCTATGTTACCCCTTATGTTGCTATGGAATTTGGGATAGAACCAGAACAACTTCCTGAGCCGTTCTCTGGTTGGCGAGTTTATTATGGCCGCATGGGTTTATAGGGGTTGTGTTGTCACGGTGCATGGTCGGGACACCGTGGCCGATCACATTGAATTGGGGATGGTTGATTTTGATGTAATTATGGGAATAGATTGGCTTTATTCAGGTTTTGCCAAGCTCAATTGCCGAACTACAACTGTGAGGTTTGAATTTCCAAATGAGCCAGTTGTTGAATGGAAGGGGGATAATGTGATGCCAAAAAGTAGGTTTATTTCTTACCTTAAGGCCACGAAGATGATTAACAAGGAGTGTATCTATCATTTGGGCCGAGTTATGGACGCTGATGCCCAGGGACCTACACTCGAATTTGTGCCAGTGGTGAATGAATTTCCGGAGGTCTTTCATTATGAGCTCCCTGGGATTCCGCCAGGCAGGAAGATTGATTTTGGGATTGATGGGATGTCAGGCATGCAGCCTATATCTATTCCACCTTATAGGGTGGCACCAACAAAATTGAAGGAGCTAAAGGAACAATTGAAGGATTTGTTAGAGAAGGGTTTCATCCGACCGAGTGTGTCACCATGGGGCGTATCAGTTCTCTTTGTGAGGAAGAAAGATGGATCACTGAGGATGTGTATTGACTACCAGCAGCCCAACAAAGTCCCAACAAAAAACAAGTACCCATTACCAAGAATAGATGATTTGTTTGATCAGTTACAGGGTGCTAGGTAGTTCTCCAAAATTGATTTACGGTCCGCGTACCACCAATTGAAGATCAAGGAGCAGGATATTCCGAAAATAGCTTTTTGGACTCGATGCGGGCACTTTGAATTTCTGGTAATGTCTTTTGGGTTAACAAATGCCCTAGCAGCATGATAGTTTTCATTGACGATATTCTTGTGTATTCACAAGGTCGATCGGACAACGCCGATCATCTCAGGGCAATTTTGCAGACTTTTCATCAGCACCAATTGTATGCAAAATTTTCAAAATGTGAATTTTGGCTCAAATCTGTCACATTCTTGGGTCATGTTGTCTCCATAGAAGGAATTAAAGGTTGTTATGCCAAATTGTATGATAAGCCTCTACGTGCCTAAGATTCCCAAATTGCTCATATGTGAATTTAATGTCCTCAATGGAAAGCCTTATTGTTGTTAATAATGATAATGATGTTAGAATGTGGAAAAGGGAACTGGAATTTTGAAATACGGCCAAGTGCCAAGAATGACTTTAAAATTTTGGCCACTAGTGCTAATGAATCGAAAGTATATGAAAGAAGTATGATGTGAGATGATTGACTGAAAAAGGTAATGTCTTGGGTAAGACGGCCTAGCCGATCGGGCCGTGATCAGACACCATGTCGCACACATGATGAAATTGTGGTTATAGTTGATGTCTCAAGTGAGACAACATAGCTGATTGGGTCGTGATCAGACTCTGTGTAAGAATATAGTAGTATTGTGAATTGTAGAATATCGGCACTAATGATCACCCAACCTAATAACATGGAAATTGACTTGAAAACTTATGTGATCCTTAACTTGATGTTTTGATATTACTTGAAGCTCTTATTGAATTCTTCACTGTTCCCCCTGTATTATCATTCATTCTATTGAGATGGTGTTTAGCTTTACATACTAGTGATATTCGACGGTACTAACGTCCCTTTTGCTGGGGGCGCTGCATCTTTAAATGGATGCAGGTGGTTCTATAGCAGCCAGTGCTCATCAGTGATAGTGGTGCATCCTCTTCCCAGTAGACTTGATGATCCCCATTTCTTCACGGGGTGGGACGTTTTGTATCTTTTGTTTATATTATTATCACGTCTCAAGTTATAGCCGGGGCCTTGTCGCCGGCACTATCATAGACTCTTTGGTATTTTTTAGAGGCTCCGTAGACACTATGTGGGTTGTATATGGGTGTTGGGAATGTTAAACAAGCTATAAGAATGTGTGTATTTTGAGACTTAAAAGTGGAGTAACTAAGGAAACGATTTAGTATTGTATGTATGAACTTCCTACTGTCTAATTAATGAAATTGTGTCTCATCTTGATCATGGGTGAGCTGGGTAGAAAGTATATTAAAGGCTTGCTCGACCGGGTTTACTCGGTTGAGCGACAGTCATGCTTCCCGAGGTTGGGCGTGACACAAGCGGAATGGCCAGAAAAAGGCATGTCAATTCCGCGATAGCACAATCATTCTGCAACCATTTTGCAATATGAGAGTCATAATATGGCCATTAGAATGGCCACAAAATGATTTCAAAATTCACCAACTTTCTGCTTCGATTTGCAACGGAAATTGCGGTTTGCGGAGTGATTCTGCGGTCGCACAATGGACTGCAGAACGATCAGTTTTTTCAACATTTTACCTCTAACTCTCCAATGCATTATACAACCCAAATATTCCATACCGTAGTTCGTTTTCTATAATTTTCAAACACATTAGCATACCTCAGCACCACGAAACCTTAAATCCATTAGCGAAATTTTTTGGGGCCTTACTATAATAGCCATGTTCCCATATTTATTGTTCATTCTATGTTCATTTGTGGTTATGTGACTTGTTAGGGTGGTTTGTTTGGTTCCGGGGATGTTTTGGAATGAATTGGGACACATAGTCCTAAGGCCAGAAGCATAAGTTTGCTTATAAGTAAATGACACCAAAATGGAGTTTTGATGGTTCCGATAGCTTTGTATGGTGATTTTGAACTTAAGAGTGTGTCTGGATATTGAATTTGAGGTCCGTAGGTCGTTTTGGCTTGAATTGGCAAAAAGTGAAGGTTTGGAAGTTGAGAAGTTTGGCCGAGAGATGACTTTATTGATAGCGGGCTCAGATTTTTGTTTCGGGGGTTGAAATTTGTCCGTTGTGTCATTTCTAGCTTGATTTGAGGTCAATTAGAGTTGGTTTGATGTGTTTCGGCATTGGTCTTAGAAGTTGGAAGTTTAATAGTTCATTAGGCTTGAATTGGGGTAAGATTCGTGTTTTCAATGTTGTTTAATATGATTTGAGGCTTCGACTAAGTTCCTGGTGTGTTTTAGGACCTATTAGTATGTTTGGATAGGGTCTCGCGGGTCTCAGGTGTGATTCGGATCATGTTCGGCTCATTTTGGACCTGTTGGAATGTCATAATCGTTGTATCTATTTTTCTTACACAATACACCTATTCTAGATTATGTGTTTTTAAAGTGAAATTTGGGTGATTTTGGACTAGGGATTGGAGAGTAAGATTTGGGGATTTTAGGAGGCACCCGTACAGTGCTGAGTGATTGTATGTGATGAGTGAGAGTTTACGACATACAGATTGAGTACTTTGAGAGTGTGAGTACCTGGGATTAACACTGTGATGCATTACATTTGACATGCGTATTTGATATGTAGGCATTGAGATGTAACATTCCTCATGCTATCGGAAATTGTTTAACTTGAAATCATGCCTAAATTTATCTACTGTGTACAAGCTGAATATGGAAGTTCTATGAGTTATTACTATCATTATCTTATTATATCTGTGTTTTCATTATTTTGATTCAAACTTTATCTTTTTGAGCTCGCACTGCTTTCAGCCCAAGGTTAGTCCTATTAGTTACTGAGTACATTGGGTCGGTTGTACTCATACTACACTATATACTTCGTGTGCAGATCCAGGTACATATGGACACGGTGGTTGCTAGAGTGCTGATAGTACATGTTTGGAGACCTTAAGGTAGTTGCAATGACGCTCACCGACCTTGACTCTCCTTTTTCTAATTTTATTTAAGTATTGTACTATTTTCTCATACTGTTGTACTATAGTTTTAGACTATGTTTACATTAGAAGCTTATATACTCGGTGACTCCAGGATTTTGGGATTTGTTGCAGTTGAGTTGCAGTCGTTGTTATAAGTTATTTATGAAACTTTCCACTTTTGAACTTATTAAACCATGTTTTTAACTCAATGCGTAGTTGTTATGTGATTATCGGCTTGCCTAGTAATGTGTTAGGCGCCATCATGACAGGTTGGGATTTTTGGTCGTGGCAAGTTGGTATTAGAGCACTAGGTTACTTAGGTCTCAAGTTTCATGAACATGTTTAATAGAGTCTTGCGGATCGGTACGGAGACGTCTATACTTATCTTCCAGAGGCTATCGAACCATTAGGAAACATCACTTTCTTGTATTCTTGTCACGTAGATTTATTGATTCCGGAAACTAAACTTCTATTATTCTATTCTCTCCCAGATGGTGGGTACGCATGCAACCAGATCGGGCGGACGACCACCAGTACCACCAGCTAGGGTCGTGAGAGATTAGGGCCGCAATAGAGGCTAAGGTGAGGCTTGTAGTTGTGCCCATTGTGATTCTAGACCTTTAGGGTGATTATGCCAGATATTGATTGTTCCGGCCGCACCAGCCACTTCTCAGGCCGGGGGTTGTGCTCAGACACCCGCTGCTGGTACTCCAGAGCAGTTCAGAGATTCCAGACACTGGGGGTACTAGCAGCCCGGCCGGTTACACCTACTCGGGATCAGGTTGGACCACCTATGAGTGATGAGGAATAGAACAGATTATAGTGGTTTGGGAGGCTCAAGCCTCAAAAGTTCAGTGGTACTGAGTCAGAGGATGCTCGAGATTTTATAATCAAGTGTCATTGGATCCTTCACACGGTAGGTATTTTGGAGACCACTGGAGTTTCATTCACTACTTTTCAGCTAACGGGGGCAACGTACAGATAGTGGGAGGCCTGTGGGTTGAGCAGGCCAGCTAGCGCTGCACCACTTACGTTGCATGAGTTTTCAGCTTTCTTCTTATAGAAGTTCTTCCACAAACTCGCAAATAGGAGTTGCGTAGGAAGTTTGAACAGCCACGCCAAAAGGGTATGTTAGTGACCTAGTATGAGATGAGATTTTCAGGAGGTTCATTGATGGCATCAACTATGGACTGCGCTTCGTCATGACTTGGGAGACTGCGTCATGTGTGAGGTTTGACGATGTGATTGATACTGCTAGACTCCTAGAGCAGGTTTGTAGTCAGGAGCATGAGGAGAGTGAGGCCAAGGGGCCTCTTGGTTTGGGTGGTTTCAGCAGTGCCTCATCTGTAGGATAGTCCCCACAACAGTAAGGATCATCCTTATAAGCCTGCTCAGAGGGCTCGTCTGGTTCATCATGGTGCAACGGCTATCCATGGTTCATACGGTGCTCATCCGAGTCAGTAATCTCTCAGTTCCCTCTCACCTTAGAGTTCATCCTGTGCTCCACCAGCTAAGGGTTCATCTGTACCAGGTCCTTATAGTAGTTATTCTGGTTCTCCGGGTTTGATTCATTCCCTACCGTCATTGACTGATCGGAGTTGCTTAAAGTGTGGAGAGGTTGGACATATGAGGAGGTATTATCCCCGTCTTTTGGGAGGTCCAGTTCAGCTGAGGGGTCAGTCTATGACTTCCACACCAGTTACTTCACCACCTGCTTAGCCAGCTCGGGGTAGGGTTCAGGCAGCTAGATGTCGCCCTAGAGGGGGAGGCCGATCAGGTGGTGGTCAAGCTGGATGTTATGCTTTTCCCGCCAGGACATAGGTTGTTTCTTCAGACGCAGTGATCAGAGGTATTGTTTTAGTGTGCCATATTATTTGACTCTTGTGCCACTTATTCATATGTATCATCGTAATTTGCTCGTTATTTAGATATGCCACGTGATTGCCTAGTTTCATATGTTTATGTGTCTAAGCCGATGGTTGATTATATTATTATGGACCGTGTATATCGGCCATGTGTGGTGAGTATTGGGGGATTGGAAATGAGAGTTGATCTCTTACTGCTTAGTATGGTTAATTTTGACGTGATTCTAGGCATGGATTGGTTGTCACCATGTAATTCTATTACGGATTATCACACTAAGACTATTCTGCTGGCGATGCTAGGATCGCCTAGGATTGAGTGGAGAGTCGATGCCAGGATTGCCTTTGTATTGCATGGCACCAGCAGAGTTGAAGGAATTGGAAGAGCAACTTCACGAGCTTCTTCAAAAGGGGTTCATTAAGCCTAGTGTGTAACCAGAGGGTGCACTAGTTCTATTTGTGAAGAAGAAGGATGGTACTATGTAGATGTGCATTGATTATAGGCAGTTGAACAAAGTTACAATTAAGAACAAATATCCTTTTTCGTGTATTGATGACTTATTTGACCAGCATCAGGGATGTAGAGTGTTCTCTAAGATTGATTTGAGGTCTAGGTATCACCAGTTGAAGATTCGGGACTTTGATATTCTGAAGACGACATTCAGGACCCGCTATGGTCACTACGAGTTCCTTATGATGTCTTTTGATCTGATAATTGATCCAATAACATTCATGCATCTGATGCACAGTGTATTCCAGCAATATCTTGATTCGTTTGTCATAGTATTCATTGATGATATACTGGTGTACTATCGTAACTAAGAGGAGCATGGGCAGCATCTGAGGATTGTACTACAGATGTTGAGGGAGAAGAAGCTTTATGCTAAATTCTCCGATTGTGAGTTTTGNCATTGACTGATCGGAGTTGCTTAAAGTGTGGAGAGGTTGGACATATGAGGAGGTATTATCCCCGTCTTTTGGGAGGTCCAGTTCAGCTGAGGGGTCAGTCTATGACTTCCACACCAGTTACTTCACCACCTGCTTAGCCAGCTCGGGGTAGGGTTCAGGCAGCTAGATGTCGCCCTAGAGGGGGAGGCCGATCAGGTGGTGGTCAAGCTGGATGTTATGCTTTTCCCGCCAGGACATAGGTTGTTTCTTCAGACGCAGTGATCAGAGGTATTGTTTTAGTGTGCCATATTATTTGACTCTTGTGCCACTTATTCATATGTATCATCGTAATTTGCTCGTTATTTAGATATGCCACGTGATTGCCTAGTTTCATATGTTTATGTGTCTAAGCCGATGGTTGATTATATTATTATGGACCGTGTATATCGGCCATGTGTGGTGAGTATTGGGGGATTGGAAATGAGAGTTGATCTCTTACTGCTTAGTATGGTTAATTTTGACGTGATTCTAGGCATGGATTGGTTGTCACCATGTAATTCTATTACGGATTATCACACTAAGACTATTCTGCTGGCGATGCTAGGATCGCCTAGGATTGAGTGGAGAGTCGATGCCAGGATTGCCTTTGTATTGCATGGCACCAGCAGAGTTGAAGGAATTGGAAGAGCAACTTCACGAGCTTCTTCAAAAGGGGTTCATTAAGCCTAGTGTGTAACCAGAGGGTGCACTAGTTCTATTTGTGAAGAAGAAGGATGGTACTATGTAGATGTGCATTGATTATAGGCAGTTGAACAAAGTTACAATTAAGAACAAATATCCTTTTTCGTGTATTGATGACTTATTTGACCAGCATCAGGGATGTAGAGTGTTCTCTAAGATTGATTTGAGGTCTAGGTATCACCAGTTGAAGATTCAGGACTTTGATATTCTGAAGACGACATTCAGGACCCGCTATGGTCACTACGAGTTCCTTGTGATGTCTTTTGATCTGATAATTGATCCAATNACTTTGATATTCTGAAGATGACATTCAGGACCCGCTATGGTCACTATGAGTTCCTTGTGATGTCTTTTGATCTGATAATTGATCCAACAACATTCATGCATCTGATGCACAGTGTATTCCAGCAATATCTTGATTCGTTTGTCATAGTATTCATTGATGATATACTGGTGTACTATCGTAACTAAGAGGAGCATGGGCAGCATCTGAGGATTGTACTACAGATGTTGAGGGAGAAGAAGCTTTATGCTAAATTCTCCGATTGTGAGTTTTGGCTGGGTTCTATAGCGTTCTTGGGGAACGTGGTGTCCGGTGAGGGGATCAAGGTAGATCAAAAGTAGATTGAGGCAGTTCAGAGTCAGCACAGACCGCCTTAAGCTATTAAGATTAAGAGTTTTCCGAGCTTAGCCGAATATTATCACCGCTTCGTGGAGGTTTCTCGTCCATTGCTGCGCCTTTGACTATGTTGACCCAGAAAGGTGCCCCATTCAGGTGGTTTGATGAGTATGAGGAGAGCTTTTCAGAAGCTCAAAACTGTATTTACCACAACTCCAATTCTATTTTTGACTTCAGTATTTGGTTCATATACGGTGTATTGTGATGCTTCTCAAATGGGTATTAGGTGTTTCTAGATGCATGAGGGTAGAGTAATTGCTTATGCTTCACGCCAGTTGAAGCCCCATGAGAAGAACTACCCCATTCATGATTTAGAGTTTGCAACCATTGTCCATGCATTGAACATTTGGAGGCATTATCTCTACGGTGTGTCTTGTAAGGTATTTACAGATCATCGGAGTTTACGGCACTTGTTCAAGCAAAAGGATCTAAACTTGAGGCAGCGAAGATGGTTGGAGCTATTAAAAGACTATGATATTACCATTTTGTATCATCTCCAGAAGGCCAAAGTGGTGGTTGATACCTTGAGTAGAAAGGCAGTGAGTATGGGTAGCCTTGCATATATTCTTGTTGGCGAGAGACTAGTTGCATCAGTTGTTCAGGTCTTGGGCAATCAGATTGGGAGGTTATATGTTTTGGAGCCTAGACGAGTTCTAGCATGCGTGGCTTCTCGTTCTTCTTTATATGATCGCATCAGAAAGTATCAATGATGACCCCATTTGCTTGTCCCTATAGAGTTGGTGGAGAATGAAGAAAGATATAGTGGAGTTTATAGCCCGGTGCTTGAACTTTTAGCAGGTGATGTACGAGCATTAAAGGCCTGGCGGTTTGCATCAAAGGCTTGAGATTCCTAAGTGCAATTGGGAGCATATTACCATGGACTTCATTGTTAGGCTCCCACAAACCTTGACAAAGTTCGATGCTATTTGGATGATTATGGACCGTTTGACTGAGTCTACACATTTCATTCCGGTGGTGACTACCTATGATTCTGAACGGTTGGCTGAGATCTATATCCGTGAGATTGTTCGTCTTCACAGTGTGTCGATGTCCATTATTTCTGATATAGGCACGTAGTTCACATTGCAGTTTTGGAGAGCAGTGCAGGGAGAGTTAGGTCTTTCCAGATGCAGGAGGGTAGAGTAATTGCTTATGCTTCACGCTAGTTGAAGCCCCATGAGAAGAACTACCCCGTTCATGATTTAGAGTTTTCAATCATTGTCCATGCATTGAACATTTGGAGGCGTTATCTCTACGGTGTGTCTTGTAATGTATTTACAGATCATCGGAGTTTACAGCACTTGTTCAAGCAAAAGGATCTAAACTTGAGGCAGCGAAGATGGTTGGAGCTATTAAAAGACTATGATATTACCATTTTGTATCATCTCGAGAAGGCCAAAGTGGTGGTTGATACCTTGAGTAGAAAGGCGGTGAGTATGGGTAGCCTTGCATATATTCTTGTTGGCGAGAGACTAGTTGCATCAGTTGTTCAGGTCTTGGCCAATCAGATTGTGAGGTTATATGTTTTGGAGCCTAGACGAGTTCTAGCATGCGTGGCTTCTCGTTCTTCTTTATATGATCGCATCAGATAGTATCAATGATGACCCCATTTACTTGTCCCTATAGAGTTGGTGGAGAATGAAGAAAGATATAGTGGATTTTGTAGCCCGGTGCTTGAACTTTTAGCAGGTGATGTACGAGCATTAAAGGCCTGGCGGTTTGCTTCAAAGGCTTGAGATTCCTAAGTGGAATTGGGAGCGTATTACTATGGACTTCATTGTTAGGCTCCCACAAACCTTGACAAAGTTCGATGCTATTTGGATGATTATGGACCGTTTGACTGAGTCTACACATTTCATTCCGGTGGTGACTACCTATTCGTCTGAGCAGTTGGCTAGGATCTATATCCACGAGATTGTTCGTCTTCAAGGTGTGCCGATGTCTATTATTTCCGATATAGGCACGTAGTTCACATTGCAGTTTTGGAAAGCAGTGCAGTGAGAGTTAGGCACACGAGTCGAGTTGAGTACAACATTCCACCCTCAGACGAACGGAGAGTCTGAGCACACCATTCAGAAATTGGAGGATACGCTATGCGCTTGTGTTATGGGTTTCGGGGGTTGTTTGGATTAGTTTCTACTTCTTGTAGAGTTTTCCTACAACAACAGCTACCAATTGAGTATTTAGATGGCTCCTTATGAGGCCTTATATGGGATGCAATGTNAGAGTTTTCCTACAACAACAACTACCAATTGAGTATTTAGATGGCTCCTTATGAGGCCTTATATGGGATGCAATGTCGATCTCTAGTTGGGTTGTTTCAGCCGGGAGAGGCTAGGTTGTTAGGCACAGATCTCGTTAAGGATGCCTTGGAAATGGTCAAGTTGATTCAGGATCGACTTCGCACGACACAGTATAGACGGAAGAGCTATGCTAATCGGAAGTTTCGTGATGTTGCCTATTTGGTGGGGGAGAAGGTATTACTCTGTTTGTAACCCATAAAGGGTGTTATGATGTTAGGGAAGAAGGGCAAGTTGAGCCCTCGGCATATTGACCTTTTTTAGGTGCTTGAAATGATTGGGGAGGTGGCCTACAAGCATGCATTTCCGCCTAGTCTATCGATTGTTCACCCAATATTTTATGTCTTCATGCTCAGTAAGTATTACGGTGATCCCTCTCATGTTTTGGACATTAGAACAGTTTAGTTAGATCTAGATTTGACTTATGATATGGAGTTGATGGCCATTTTTGGATTTGCAGGTCCAAAAGTTAAGATCAAAGAATATAGCTTCAATGAAAGTATAGTGGAGAAGTCAGCCAGTCGAGGAGGCTACTTGGGATACCAAATAGGAGATGTAGAGTAGCTATCCACACCCATTTGAGACCCCATGTAAGATTCTAGACCCGTTCGAGGACGAAAGTTTGTTTAAGAAGGGAGATTGTAATGAACTGGTTGGTCGTTTTGAGTATTGTAGCCCGTTCCCCCATTTATTTCTTATTCTATGTTCATTTGTGTTTATGTGACTTGCTAGGGTGGTTGGTTTGGTTCTAGGGATCTTTCATGATGAATTAGGACACATAGTTCCAAGGTTAGAAGCTAACGTTGAATGACTTGGCTGGATGTTGACTTATGAGTAAACGATTCCAAAATGAAGTAATCACAGCTTCATATGGTGATTTTGGACTGAGGAGTATGTCTGGATATTGATTTGGAGGACCCTAGGTCATTTTCGCTTGAATTGGAGAAAGTTAGAAAGTTGAAGGTTTGGAAAGTTGAGAAATTTGACCGGGTGTTGACATTGTTGATACCAAGCTCAGATTTAGGATTCGGGCATTAGAATAGGTCCGTTATGTCATTTCTGAGTTGTGTGCAAAATTAAAGGTCAATCGGAGTTGGTTTGGTGCGTTTCAACATTGGATTTAGAAGTTAGAAGTTTAATAGTTCATTAGGCTTGAATTGGGATGCGATTCGTCTTTTCGATGTTGTTTGATGTGATTTGAGGCATCGACTAAGTTCGTGTCATGTTTTAGGACCCGTTGGTATGTTTGGATGGGGTCTCGAATTTGGATCATCTTCAACTCATTTTTGACTTGTTGGACTATTGTAATTGTTGTATATGGTTTCCTTATATGCGTTGGCGAGGGAGGTATCGCGATCGCAAAGAGTACTTGAGTGAGTGATGAAAATTGTACTTCGCGTTCAGGAGAACTGGGACGTGTTCGCGAAGGTTCTGGGAGTTGGGCATCGCGAACACGTGTAGAAGGTAGCATTCACGAAGAAGGGAGGTGAGGCCTAGGGAAGTAGGTGATTTGTTCATCGCAATCGCGTGGTCAAGACTGCAATCGTGAAGATAAGTGGTATTAGTCATCGCATTCGTGACTAGGATGTCGCGTTCATGTAAAAGGGATTTGGCAGCTGAGTATATTTGTGCTTCACGGACGCAAAGCAATTTCCGCATTCGCGAAGAAGAGCAACCAGGCAGACTATTTAAATTCCAAATCGTGGGTTAGAGTATTATTTCATATTTTGACTTGTGGAGCTCGTCTAGGGGCAATTGTTTTGAAGGATTTCACTACAAATCAAGAAGTAAGCAACTTTTGATCACAGTTGTCCAATTATTGTGATGACCCAAAATGTCATCTTTAAATTTGATAAGTAATTTTGTGTTCTAAGACCTCAAAAAGCATTATTTATCATTCCTCGACTTGCGTGCACAGTCCATATAGTTTCCGAAAAAGTTTTTGTGTGAAAAATGGATTAAAATATGAAATAGAGCTTTGAAACTCAATTGAGTTGACTTTGGTCAACATTTGAGAAAACGTACTCGGATCAGTGTTTTGACAATTCTGGTAGGTCCGTATCGTGATTTGGAACTTGGGAGTTTGCCCGGAATCGAATTCCGAGGTCCCTTGCCCGAGGTATGGAATTTTTATGAAAAATTAAAAGTTCGAAAGATTAATGATTTTTAAGAATTTACTGATGTTGAATTTATTGACACCGGGTCCGTATTTTGGTTGCGGAGCTCGGTATAGGTCCACTATAATATTTATGACTTGTCTGCCGAATTTGGTGACAATCAGAGTTGATTTGACGTGATTCGGACGTCTGGTTGTAAAAATATAAGTTTTTAAAGTTTGCTTGAAAACTTCTTTTGATTTGGTATCCGATTCGTAGTTCTAGGTGTTATTTTGGCGATTTGATCAGGCGAGCAAGTTCGTATGATGTTTTAGGACTTGGGTGCATGTTTGATTTGGGGCCTCAAGGGCTCGGGTTGGTTTCGGGTGGTTAACGGATCATTTTTGGACTTCAGGAAACTGCAGAAACCTGCTTCTGGTTTCCTTCTTCGCATTCGGGAGGGGAGTCTTGCGTTCGCGAAGAGCAAATTGGGGCTAGCACATTTTGTGTTTCGCATTCGCGATAGAGTGAACGCATTCGCGAAGGCTTGAGGTGCAAAGCTTCGCGTTCGAGATCGAAGCCTCGCGTTCACGAAGGGAAAGGGGATGGCCAGGAAAATTGCCTTTGCATTCGCGAAGGCCAAGCCAGGCAAGCTTCGCGTTCGTGAAGTAGCCCTCGCGTTCGCGAAGAGTAAATTTGGTCAGCAGGAATTTGTGCTTCGTGAACGCGAGGCACTGACCGCGTTCGCGAAGGTTAAAAGTTCCATAAAGAGAACTTAAGTTCTGGAAAATGGGATTCGTCCCATTTTCAACCCTTTTCCATTTTTGAGCTCGGGTAAGGCGAGTGTTAGGCGATTTTAATGGGAAAACATTGGGTTAAGTGTTCCTTATCCTATATTGATTATATTTCATGATTCCATACTCATTTACAGCATGAATACGTGAATTTATGGAAGAAAAATCAAATTTTTATAAAATCTTCCAAAAACAAAAATTTAAAATTTGAAGGCCCATTTGACATCGGAATTGGATAATTTTTATATGGTTGGACCCGTCTCAGAATGGGTGTTCGAATTTTGTATGTTTTTCCGAGATTTGAGACGTGGGTTCCATTGTCGAATATTTAAATGAATTTCTTATTTTTATCCGAAAAATTAGTAAATTCATATGGAATTAATTCCTATGATTCGTATTGAGTATATCGAATTGTTTGTGAAAAGATTTGAAGCTTTTGGAGACAAATTTAAAAGGAAAAGCTGTGGTCGAGTAATTGATTGAAATTTACAAAGCGAGGTAAGTGTCGTGGTTAACCTTGACTTGAGGGAATATAACCCTTAAACTATTTGTTATGTAAAATGCATGTAAACGGCGTATAGGCGAGGTGACGAGTGTCTATACGTCGGCAAATTAATTGTTTGCATGTTTACTGGAAAAATCATAAACTATTTTAATCATGAATTAATTGTTATAATAATTGTTTCTTTCCTATTATTTGAAAAATATTAATTCTTGAATTCATGCAATAATTGTTACATGCTATTTTATTTATGTGTATTAATTGCTACTTGACATTTAGCATATTTAACATTAAACTGTCTATTTTCTCCCTGATTTCCGAAATAAATTGTTATTTGTCATTGTTTATTTCATAGTTAAATCATAATTATTGTATGCTTGTTGTCTTAAAAAATTTATATTAATTGTTGCATTCATTGGGGTAATTTCTTCTATAAGAATTGGTAAATGAATATATTAGAGGAGTGGGTTGCACGCCGCTACAGAATCGATTGAAATGAATATGTTGGAGGAGCGGGTTGCACGCCGCAACAAAATCGATTGAAATGAATATATTAAAGGATCGGGTTGCATGCCGCAACAGACTTATTTAAAAGTCGATATATATATATATATATATTGGGGGATTGGTTTGCACGCCGCAACAGACTTGATTAAAATGAATATATTGGAGGAACGGGTTGCCCTGCCGCAACAGAATTGAATATGAATAAATTGTGAGAGCGAGTTGCACACTACAACGGAAATTGATGGAAATGATAATTGGTTATGACTGTTGAGTTGGCTTCAATTATTATAAATGAGTTATCTGGTTTATTTCTATTATTTATTGTTGTGATTAATATTGTGTACAGGTTAATGAAAGTGACCCGTCTTAGCCTCGTCACTACTTCGTCGAGGTTAGGCTCAGCACTTACCAGTACATGGGGTCGGTTGTACTGATACTACACTCTGCACTTCTTGTGCATATTACGGAGTTGGTCCCAGCGGCGTACCATAGACTTGCTCGGATTTCAGCTACCAGAGGAGACTTGAGGTATAACTACACGGCGTCCGCAATCCTGAAGTCCCTGTCTACTTTACTTTAGCTGTGTGTTTATTTCCAGACAGCTTTATTTTATTCAGACCCTTATTTGTATTATTCTAGAAGCTCGTGCACTTGTGACACAAAATTATGGGATGGTAATTAGACACCGTTATTTTCATGGATTATTAAATATATTTTGGACCTTACTTCCGCATTTATTTCTTTGTTATTAATAAATTTAAAAATTGCTTAAAAATAGCTAATATTATTCTAATATTGGCTTACCTAGCAAGTGAAATGTTAGGCACCATCATGGTCCGAAGGTGGGAATTTTGGGTCGTGACAAGTTGGTATCAGAGTACTAGGTTACATAGGTCTCACGAGTCACGAGCAAGCTTATTAGAGTCTGAAGGATCGGTACGGAGATGTTTGTACTTATCTCTCAGAGGCTATGATGTTTAGGAACAACATCACTTCTTTCTTATTCTGTCGTGCGAATTTCTTCTATCAATGATGATGGAACTATTCTACTCTTATTCTCTCACAGATGGTGAGAATACGTAATACATCTACCGATAGACAGGGACCAGAGCCCCCGGTGGCAACTATGGTGAGGGGTAGAGGTCGAGGTCGAGGTCATGGTAGAGGCCATGGCAGAGGCCGAGGTAGAGCTCAATCCAAAGCACGAGCAGCTGCACCTGTTGTAGAACCTTAGGTGGACATTCAGGAGGAGGTTCTAGTTCTGAATGTACCAGTTGGACCAGTTCAGGTCCCAGAAGAATTTATAGCTACTCCAGTGCTTCAGGACGCTCTAGTCCGTTTGGTGAGTCTTATGGAGGGCGTGGCCCATGATGGTACATTTCTAGTGGCACCAATCATCTCACAGGCTGGGGGAGGAGCACAAACTCCCACTACTCCCGCTCCGGAATAGCTGGCTCCCCAGAATCAGGCTCCAGTAGCCCTGCCAGTTGGGGTAGTTCAGCCAGTCGTTGCAGCACAGACTGGTGATAGGTCCACCATGTCTTTTGAGGGTTTATTGATACTGGATAAGTTTACGAAGATCTTCCCAGTTCACTTCAGTGGTACACCTTCTGAGGACCCACAGTATTATCTTGAATGCTGCCATGAGGGGTTGTAGAACATGGGTATAGTTGAAACCAATGGGGTTGACTTTGTTGTGTTTCAGATGATGGGTCGCGCCAAGAGGTGGTGGAAGGATTATACATTGACTAGACCAGTTGGATCCCCTGCACTTACCTGGGAGCAATTCTCTCAGCTATTCCTGGAGAAGTTCTTTCCTATCACACTAAGAGAGAAATTCCGCAAGCAATTTGAGCGTCTACAGCAGGGCAGTATGACTGTTACTCAGTATGAGTCCCTTTTTGTGGATTTGGACCGTCATGCTCTCCTTTTACTACCTACTGAGGGAGAGAGAGTGAGATGGTTTAATGAGGGACTCACTCACCCCATCAGGCTTTAGATGGCCAAGGAGACTAGAAGTGAGATTTCTTTTCAGGCGGCTGCTAATGTCGCAAGGAGGATCGAGATGGTTCTTGCACAAGAGAGGGGACAAAGGTATGATAAGAGGCCAAGTCAGTTCGGTGGTTTCAGTGGTGCCTCGTCTGGAGGTAGGGGTAATTTTGGTAGGGTTCATCCTCCCAGACCATTTCATTCAGCATTTCATGCATCTCATACTGCTTCAGGGAGTCACGGTCCTATTATGCCTTACTATGGGCAGCCAGCATTTTGTGCACATTCAGCTCCTATCAGTGCACCACCACTCAAGAGTGACTATAACGGTTATCCGGCCCATTTGGGTCAGCTTCATCTTCAGCAGCCACGACATCAGGATGGGTGTTATGAGTGTGGGAACATTGGTCACATGAGGAGATATTGCCCTAGGTCGGGGAGTAATAGATCTCAACAGGATTCTCGTTCTATTATACCGGCACCGGTTGCTTTATTGCCTGCTCAGCCAGCTAGAGGTAGGGGTCAGGCAGCTATAGGTGGAGGTCAGGCCATTAGAGGTGGTGGTCAGGCTGTTAGAGGTAGAGGTCAGACCGTTAAAGGTGGACGCCAGCCAACTAGAGGCCTTCCTAGAGACACCGTTCAGAGTGGTGAGGCCCAGCCCTGATTTTATGCTTTTCCATCTAGGCCTGAGGCCGAGTCATCTCTTGTTGTGATCACAGGTATTATACCAGTTTGCCATAGAGATTTTTTAGTTTTATTTGATCCAGGATCTACTTATTCCTACATGTCCTCCTTTTTGCTTCATATTTGGTGGTGCCTTGTGATTCTCTGAGTGCTTCTGTGTCTGTATCTACACCAGTGGGAGACTCTATTGTAGTAGATGATGTATATCATTCGTGTATGATTACTATTGGTAATCTTGAGACTAGTGTGGATCTTCTACTTGATATGGTAGATTTTGATGTCGTCTTGGGTATGGATTGGTTGTCCCCTTATCATGCTATATTGAATTGTCATGCCAAGACACTGACCCTAGCCATGTCGGGGTTACCTCGGTTAGAGTGGAAAGCAACTCCTACTAATTCTGCCAGCATGGTTATTTCTTATACGAAAGCTCGGTGTATGGTAGAGAAAGAGTGTCTGGCCTATTTGGCTTATATTATCGATCCCAGTGCGGATGTTCCAGCTGTTCGTGAATTTCCAGAAGTATTTCCTGCAGATTTGCCGGGGATGCCACCCGACAGGGATATTGACTTTTGTATTGATTTGGTTCCGGGCACTCAGCCCATTTCTATTCCACCATAACGTATGGCCCCGCCGATGTTGAAAGAATTGAAGGAGCAGTTACAAGACTTGCTTGATCAGGGATTCATTAGACCCAGTGTCTCTCCCTGGGGTGCACCAGTATTATTTGTAAAGAAGAAAGATGGCTCTATGCGAATGTGTATAGATTATCGGTAGTTGAACAAGGCCACTATCAGAAACAAATATCCGCTGCCAAGAATTGATGACTTATTTGATCAGCTTCAGGGTGCCAAGGTGTTTTCAAGGNGGTGTCTCGTGTGAGGTATTTACTGATCATCGTAGCCTTCAGTATCTGTTCAACCAAAAAGATCTTAATTTGAGGCAGAGAAGCTGGTTGGAGTTGTTGAAAGACTATGATATCACCATTTTGTATCACACCGGAAAGGCCAATGTGGTGGTCANCAACATTTATGGATTTGATGAATCGGGTGTTTAAGCCCTATTTGGATTCTTTTGTGGTTGTATTTATGGATGATATTTTGATTTACTACAGCAGTCGAGAGAAGCATGAGCAGCATCTTCAGACTGTGCTTCAGATTTTGAAGAATAATCAGTTATGTGCCAAAATTTCAAAATATGAATTTTGGTTAGACTTAGTTGCCTTTTTGGGCATGTTGTATCGGCAGAAGGCATAAAGGTGGATCCTAAGAAGTTTGAGGCTATTTAGGATTGGGCTAGACCTACTTTAGTTACAGAGATCCAGAATTTCCTGGGTTTAGCAAGTTATTATCGTCAGTTCGTGGAAGGGTTCTCATCTATAGGAAGTCCATTGACCAGACTGACCCAAAAGGGTGTCCCATTCAGATGGTCAGACGAGTGTGAGTTGAGCTTTCAGAAGCTCAAGACTGCTTTGACTATGACGCTAGTGTTGGTATTACCCATAGGTTCAGGATCGTATACGGTATATTGTGACGTATCTCACATTGGGCTTGGTGTAGTATTAATGCAACATGGCAAGGTGATTGCATATGCGTCACGGTAGCTGAAAGTCCACGAGAAGAATTAACCTGTTCATGACTTAGAATTGGAAGCCATTGTTCATGCGCTAAAGATTTGGAATCATTACCTCTGCGGTGTCTCGTGTGAGGTATTTACTGATCATCGTAGCCTTCAGTATCTGTTCAACCAAAAAGATCTTAATTTGAGGCAGAGAAGCTGGTTGGAGTTGTTGAAAGACTATGATATCACCATTTTGTATCACACCGGAAAGGCCAATGTGGTGGTCAATGCTTTGAGTAGAAAGGTTGTGAGTATGGGCAGTCTTGCATATATTCCGGTTGGTGAGAGGCCACTAGCTGCAGATGTTCAGACTTTAGCTAATCAGTTCATGAGGTTAGACGTTTCAGAACCCAATCGGGTTCTATCTTGCACAGTCGCTCGGTCTTCCTTATATGAGCACATCAGAGAGAGGCAGTATGATGATTCTCATTTACTTGTCCTTAAGGATACGGTGGATCACGGTAATGCCAAACAGGTTGGTGTGGGGGAAGATTGAGTTCTACGAATGCATGGTCGTATTTGTGTGCCTAATGTTGACGACCTTCGTGAATTAATTCTTGAAGAGGCACACAGTTCCAGGTATTCTATTCATCCAGGTACCGCCAAATTGTATCAAGATTCGGGGCAACATTATTGGTGGAGGAGAATAAAAAATGATATAGTTGCATATGTAGCTTGGTGTCTAAATTGTAAGCAAGTTAAGTACGAGCATCAGAGACCTGGTGGTTTGCTTTAAAAGTTAGAAATTCCTGAGTGGAAATGGGAGCGTATCACTATGGATTTTATTGTTGGGCTCCCAAGGACTTAGAGGAAATTTGACGCAGTTTGGGTCATTATGGACAAGTTTACCAAGTCAGCACATTTCATTCTAGTGGCAGTTACCTATTCTTCAGAGTCGTTAGCTGAAATTTACATTCGTGAGATTATCCGCCTTCACGGTGTGCTCATGTCTATTATTTCAAATCGAGGTACGCAATTTACCTCACACTTCTAGAGGGTTGTACAACATGAATTAGGCACGCAGGTTGAGTTGAGTACAGCATTTTATCCACAGATAGACGGACAGTTAGAGCGCACCATTCAGATATTGGAAGATATGCTTCGCGCTTGTGTTATAGACTTTGGAAGTTCTTGGGATCAATTCTTGCCACTTGCGGAGTTTGCTTATAATAATAGCTACTAGTCGAGCATTCAAATGGCTCTATATCAGGCATTATACGAAAGACGATGCTGATCGCCAGTTGGTTGGTTTGAACTGGGAGGGGCTCGGTTAATGGGTACCGATTTTGTACAGGATGCCTTGGATAAGGCCAAGATTATTCAGGATTGACTTCACACAGATCAGTCTAGGCAAAAGAGTTATGCCGACCGTAAAGTTCGTGATATTGCATTCATGGTTGGAGAAAGAATATTACTCCGAGTTTCACCTATGAAAGGTGTAATGAGGTTCATAAGGAAGGGCAAGTTGAGTCCTATGTATATTGGACCTTTTGAAATTCTTTAAAGAGTGGGTGAAGTAGCCTACAAGCTTGCATTACCACCTAGTTTATCAGCGGTTCATCCGGTGTTCCATGTGTCTATGCTTCAGAAATATCATGGTGATCCGTCCGGTGTGTTAGATTTCAGCTCAGTCCAATTTGATAAAGATTTGACTTACGAGGAGGTGTCGGTGGCTATTCTAGCCTGGCAGGTCCGACAGCTGAGGTGTAAGAGTTATCCTTTAGTTCGGGTGAAATGGAGAGGTCAGCCGGTAGAGGCATCTACCTGGGAGTCCAAATCGGACATGCGGAGTAAATATCCACACCTTTTTTGTGAAATTCTGTGTAAATGTCATATTTAAATTTGATAAGTAATTTTGTGTTCTAAGACCTTGAAAAGCATTATTTATCATTCCTCGACTTGCATGCGCAATCCGTATAATTTCCGGAAACGTTTTTGTGTGAATAATGGATTAAAATGTGAAATAGAGCTTTAAAACTCAACTGAGTTGACTTTGGTAAACATTTTGAGCAAACGTACTTGGATTAGTGTTTTGACAATTCTGGTAGGTCCATATCGTGATTTCGGACTTGGGCGTATGCCCGGAATCGAATTACGAGGTCCCTAGCCCGAGGTATGGAATTTTGATGAAAAATTAAAAGTTTGAAAGCTTAATGATTTTTAAGAATTTACTGATGTTGGATTTATTGACACTTGGTCCGTATTTTGGTTTCGGAGCCCGGTATAGGTCCACTATAATATTTATGACTTGTCTGCTGAATTTTGTGAGAATCAGAGTTGATTTGACGTGATTCGGACGTCCGGTTATAAAAATATAAGTTTTAAAGTTTTCTTTAAAATTTCCTTTGATTTGGTATCCGATACGTAGTTCTAGGTGTTATTTTGGTGATTTGATCACGCGAGCAAGTTCGTATGATGTTTTAGGACTAGAGTGCGTGTTTGGTTTGGGGCCCCGAGGGCTCGGGTTGGTTTCGGGTGGTAAACAGATCATTTTTGGACTTTAGGAAACTGCAGATTGGGGCTGGCACATTTTGTACTTCGCATTCGTGAAGGCTTGAGGTGCAAAGCTTCGCTTTCCCGATTGAAGCCTCGCTTTCGCGAAGGGAAAGGGGCTGGCCAGGAAAAATGCCTTCGCGTTCGCGAAGGCCAAGCCAGGCAAGCTTCGCGTTCCCTAAGTAGCCCTCGCATTCGGGAAGAGTAAAATTGGTCAGCAGGAATTTGTGCTTCGCGAACGCGAGGCACTGACCGCGTTCGCGAATGGTAAAAGTTCCAGAAACAGAACTTAAGTTCTGGAAAATGGGATTCGTCCCATTTTCAACCCTTTTCCATTTTTGAGCTCGGGTAAGGCAATTGTTGGGCGATTTTCACGGGAAAACATTGGGGTAAGTGTTCCTTATCCTATATTGATTATATTTCATGATTCCATATTCATTTACATCATGAATCTACGAATTTATGGAAGAAAAATCAGATGTTTATAAAATGTTCCAAAAATGAAAATTTAAGATTTGAAGGTCCATTTGACATCGGAATTGGATAATTTTTGTATGGCTGGACTCGTCTCAGAATGGGTGTTCGAATTTCGTAAGTTTTTCCTAGATTCGTGGCGTGGATCCTTCTGTCAAATATTTAAATGAATTTCGGATGTTTATCCGGAAAAGTAATAAATTCATATGGAATTAATTCCTATGATTCGTATTGAGTATATCAAATTGTTTATGAATAGATTTGAAGCTTTTGGAGACAAATTTAAAAGGAAAAGCTGTGGTTGAGTAATTGATTGGAATTTGCAAAGCGAGGTAAGTGTCGTGGTTAACCTTGACTTGAGGGAATAGAACCCTTAAACTATTTGTTATGTGAAATGCATGTGAACGGCGTATAGGCGAGATGACGAGTGTCTATACGTCATCAAATCAATTGTTTGCATGTTTACTTGAAAAATCACAAATTATTTTAATCATGAATTAATTATTATAATAATTGTTTCTTTCCTATTCTTTGACAAATATTAATTTTTGAGTTCCTACAATAATTATTACATGATAATTGGTTATGACTGTTGAGTTGGCTTCAATTATTATAAATGAGGTATGTGATTTATTTCTATTATTTGTTGTTGTGATTAATATTGTGTACAGGTTAATGAAAGTGACCCGCCTGAGCCTCGTCACTACTTCGTCGAGGTTACGCTCAGCACTTACCAGTACATGGGGTTGGTTGTACTGATACTACACTCTGCACTTCTTGTGCAGATGTTGGAGTTGGTCCCAGCGGCGTACCATAGACTTGCTCGGATTTTAGCTACTAGAGGAGACTTGAGGTGTAACTGCACGGCGTCTGCAGTCCTGAAGTCCCTGTCTACTTTACTTTAGCTGTATGTTTATTTTCAGACAACTTTATTTTATTCAGACCCTTATTTGTATTATTCTAGAAGCTCGTGCATTTGTGACACCAAATTCTGGGATGGTATTTAGAGACCATTATTTTCATGGATTATTCAATATATTTTGGACCTTACTTCCGCATTTATTTCTTTGTTATTAGTAAATTTAAAAATTATTTAAAAATAGCTAATATTATTCTAACGTTGGCTTGCCTAGCAAGTGAAATGTTAGGCGCCATCACGGTCCGAGGGTGGGAATTTCGGGTCGTGACAATTATATTGAATACCCATTGATTTCTACACCTAGATTATGTGTTTTAAAGGTGAAATTTGGGCATTTTTGGACTGGAGAGTATGATTTGGTTATTTGAGGGTCGATTTGTGGTCGGAATTGGATGATTTTAGTATGGTTGGACTCGTTATTGAATGGGTGTTCTGATTTTGTGTATTTTATCGGGTTCGAGGTGTGGGCCATGGGGTGACTATTTTGTGTTAACCTTTTGAATTTGGTTAAATACCTGAGCTTTATCGTATGGAATCGATTCCTATAGCTTGTATTGATTATGTTAAGTTGTTTGTGGCTAGATTCGAGTCGTTCAGAGGCTGATTCACGGGGCGAGGGTTTGTTGGAGCATTGAGGTAAGTAACACTTCTAAACTTGGTACTGACTGTATGAATCCCTGGAATACGTGTTATATGGTGGATGTTGGGGTGACGAACATGCCAGGTGACGGGCGTGTGGGCGTGCGCTATGCTAATATGATCTACTGTTGGGACCCTCTAAGGTCATTTCTGCTGTTGAGTTATTTGCTTAAGTTGCAATTGTGTACTCAGTCATATTTATTAATTTGCCTATCATATCTCAGTCTCTCCCATCATTTACGGTTACATCATGGTATCACTATTTGGGCTGAGTGGTATGAGATTTGTGAGTCCATGACACTAGAGAGATTGATGACTGGGTTAGGGCATGAGAGGGGATAGTTAGTGATATTGTGGATCGTGCTGCACGCCACAGCAGGCCATATTGGCTTTATATCTATTACAATAATATTATGGATCTCGTTAGACGCCACAACATTATGCGATCGCATAACAGTTATGTGATCGCATAGTCGACCACATAGTTGCTTCCAACAGACCCAATTAACTGCCTCACTCTACGGCCATGAAACATTATTTTCTTTGCAAATTTTACCAGGCCTTACACTTAAGTAGTTTGAAACTTTTTCGGGGTGTTACAACCGTCATCAGATAAATCATTTTCTTGCACCATCAAGTGAGTCTTGGGTCTTAATCCGCACCTAAAACATTCAAAGCTTTCTCTATAATCACCGTCATCAAAATTTGGATATACTAAAAATTGGAGATCTAGTAACTGAATAACTGATAACGGGCATACTGAATAATCATAAACCTACTAACTGAAAGACTGTATAACTGGTAACTATGGTAAATTGATAACCATAAAACATGATAACTGCTTTTGTACTTTTTGATAAAGTCATGCTCTAATATGTACTACTATCAATTGCATCCCACATTCAACAACCTCTAAAGGACATGGGTTTTCCTTGCAAGTAGCTTATGCATTCGGTACGTCTGAAAATTTGATAGGAAGAGAAGGTTACCCATTGCTCTATGTTTCATGGCACGATCTAGAGTAGAATGAAATGAGACAATACTAAATATATTGGTAGTTAACCATTTATATATGTGGCTGACACACACGTATAAAGGAAACTCCACTGCATATATCTTCAAACACTCCCTATGATACTTGAACCAAGTGCTATGATACCAAGCTTTGTCATGCCCCGAACCTGGTCCTGGATGTAACACGACACTCGGCCTGACTACATGTGACCGAGCGAACCAACTGGCTGGCTGAATCAACATGTGATATCATAACGTACTGAATGCAGAAGATAAACTAATACATGCTGATATACTGAAACTCTGAATGATATAAATCAAAGAATGGAAACACTAATACAATTCTGAACATATTTGTATTCAAACTTGAGACTCTATCTAACTGTTACGTTAGTTTATGAAGCCTCTAATGAAGTGCTGAAAACACTGAGTGTCTGAAAATACTGAAGACTGTAAGGTAATGATAATGCCCCGAAAGAACTGGGATCACCAAATAGCTGGTAAGAGAATCCTAGCGCTCTAAATCATCAACTTGTAAATTATTACCTGCATCGGGAGATGCAGGTCCCACGCAAAAGGGATGTCAGTACATTTGAATTGCACTGGTATGTAAAGCAACTGAAAGAAAGAATTATAAATGTCGAAACTGAAACTAAGCTGATAACTGAGAATTGATAATTGATAATTGAAATGATAACTATTGAAACTGAATCTGAAATAATAACTGATAACTAATAACTGATAACTGGTAACTGAAATGATAACTGATAACAAATAACTTAACTGAACAAAGGAAGTAACGATATGAATACTCCCTCTTCTGAATGATGAACATCCTGTTTATCTGAATATTAAACTATGTCCTCAGGCCCAATATATATATACACAAAATGCGACCTCAGGCCCAAGTCTACGTATACATAACTGCAGCCTCAGGCCCAAAAATTCATAAGCATAAACTGCTGCCACAGGCCCAAATACAGGTGTTCCACATTCAGGGATTTAAAATCAAGAAATGAGAATCACACTGCAATACATGATACTGAAATACTGAATCACACCAAGACATGTATTCTTGAACTTATTATGAACACTGAAACTTCAACTATTTATGACATAATGAGTAAGCTATACTGAGACTCGGGTACATCAAACCAAAGTCTATATTGAACACGCACTGAGCTCACAAACGTTCAAAATGAAAGTCATGAACGTGTTATGAATCTAGAGAATAGAAGTTCTGCAACTATTCAAGGAACTAGGCTTAACTATATTTTTGAAGCAATTAGTAACGTCGTGAAGGAAATGTATTGTGGGGAGAATTATTAACATTCCTAAACATAGAGAGTTAGCATCACATATCTTGACGCTGGCTCTTTTAAGCGTATCACAATGTTTGTCGCCTGCTTTAACGATAATCTACGTCAATATATATCAAGATGAACTAATATTAGCACTAATTCTCTTGTTTTGATCACTTAGGAATTCTATCAAACACCCTTTGGGAGTAAAGCCTCACAACCATTAATATTTGATCTTTTCTACATCATGTCCTCATTCTACTACTTCTAAGTGATCCTATAATCCAAAATAGATGTAACTAACACCAATAATAATCACCGAAATGTTTACAATAATCATAAGTCAAAAATCCACAATCCTACCATAGTTCATATGGCCCTCTTTATCAAACCCATTTACTATTCTCTTAAAACTCATCAATTCGTAGCTATAGATGATTTGGGAGTAGAAGCATTACCCTTTTGAAGTTCAATCCTCTTGAATTCGAGTTCTAGCATTTCCTTTCTCAACAATGGTGTTTCGATCGAATATCTTGGATGATGTAGGGACCTTGGGGAAGTAAGGTTATTGAGAGCTTCCCTTTCTAGAGTAGGTTTTCATGTTTAGGGTGTGGGGTAACAAGGTACGACTTTTAAATAAGTGAACATGTCCCTAAATTGAGGAGGAAAATAAAAATAGCTCGGGTAAACCTTGCATGCGCGAGGCATTGTCAGGGGAGCGGAAATAACTGTGCAAGGCGCCATCAAAGGCGTCAAAATTACAGTGCCTTGCACTGTCTGGGGCACTGAGGATGATGCCCTGGATAGTGCCTTGCACTGTCTGTGGCATTGAGTTTTTATTGACTTGCACTTTCTATGGCCGTGAGTTTTCATGGCCTTGCACTGACTAAGGATATAAGACTTAACTCCTATAAACTTAGTCGATTCTTTATACACCTCACTCTCGGTCTTGATCTTAAATAATTTGTTTCCACCCATAATCATCCAGATAGGATTCACATGTCTAGAAGGTCACATTAATACTCATTTAACACATCAACAACAAATTCAGATTTATGGGGTATTACACGCTTGGAGCAGTCATGTGATTCTTCGAGTCAACAAAGAACCAACCGACTAGAATCAAGATCTTGAAACAAAAATATTGTTTGTGGGCAATTTCAAGAAACAGTGTATCTCAAGTTTTAGGACTCTGAATATCATGGTTAAAAAATGAGGGAATATATGACGATTTGAACTATAAGAAAGACTATTTACTAGTTCAAAACAAGTAAATATTAATGTTGCATCTGTTCAATGAAAGTTATGATTCTATGATATGAAAAGAATGAATTTAGATCAAGAAACGTGTTCTTGAATGATCAAGAACTAAAAAGTTCCTAATGTCACCACATGGAATCAAATAACGTGATAAAGAGAGTTAGCCTCACATACCTTGACACTGGCCCTTTTAAGCATATCACAATGTCCGTCGCCTCCTTCAACGATAATCTACGTCAATATATATCAAGATGAACCAATATTAGCACTAATTCGAATGTTTTAGTCAGTTAGGAATTCTATCAAACACCATTTGGGAGTAAAGCCTCATAGCCCTTAGTAATTGGTCTTTTCTTCAGTAAGTTCTCATTCTACTACTCCTAAGTGATCCTACAATCCCAAATTGATGTATCTAACACCATTTTTCATCATCCAAATGTTTACAACAATCACAAGTCTACAATGCAAAAGCATACAATGGTTCATATGGTTCTTTTTTAAAACACATTTACTATTCTCTCAAAACTCATCAATTCATAGCTATAAATGATTTGGAAGTAGAAGCATTACCTTTTTGACGTTCAATCCTCCTGAATTCGAGTTCTAGAATTTCCTTTCTCAACAATGGTATTTCGATCTAATATCTTGGTTGATGGAGGGACCTTGGGAAAGTTAGGTTACTGAGAGCTTCCCTTTCTAGAGTAGGTTTTAGTGTTTGGGTTGTGGGGGATTGAGGTAGGGATTTTAAAAAAGTGAACATGTCCCAAAATTGAGGAGGAAAATAAAATTAGTTCGGGTAAACCTTGCATGCGCGAGGCATTTTCAAGGGCACCGAAATAACTGTGCAAGACGCCCTCAAAGGCACCAATATTATAGGTCTGGGGACCGCATAATGGCCGCAGAGGGGGGCGGATCAGCCTAGTTACGGAGGGCAATTTCGTAGATCACAGAAGCATTATGCAGTCGCATACGGTCACATACGGTCACATATGCGTCCGCAGATCCCATTTCAGAGCTTTATTTTTTGGGTTTTTATAACCGGACCCCATTTATTTATTTAGACTCCATGGACCATTTCTGAAGGGAGAACTTGATATTTTGAGTAAGAGAAAAGGCTCTAGAGAGGGAGAGAGTTCCTCAAACAATTATTCCCCAATTCTTACTCAAAACTTGGAAGAATTAACAAGGGAATCACACTAGGTCTTCATCCTAGAGATAAGATTCTATACCCTATCTCTTAATTTCGAAATTTAACTATAAATGGGTAATTAGTAAGGTAATTCATGGGTATGGGAGTGGCTTATTTTGCATGCATGATTGATCATGGGATGTAGGGAGATTGTTGAGCTAAAATAGTAAAGAAGGGGTTGTGGGATGAAGGAATTCTCCATAAAAGGGCCATGAAACCTTAATGTACACCTAGTTCTTGATAAAATGCTCGAATGAGATAAAACCATAATCATCTTCCTAATTCAATTTTCTACTTTTCTAAAATAAACTGAAGTTGCTAAGATTTCCGGAACATTTTAGAGTTGAGGAAGCTCAAGTGAGGTATGTTGGCTAAACTCTTCCCTTAAAAACTGAATCCCACAATATCCATGTAAGTCCCGTGTTGCTCATTGTGAATCGATTACACGAATAAGCTAGTGTCAACAGACATCCGTGATCAATATGTAATTCAAATGCTCTTGTTATGGTGTATTACTATTTGAGAATGTGCTTAAACTATGGGTTGCATATCTAAATGCCTTGAGTTCAAGTTATGTTTCAAATGAAAGCTAATGAAAGATTGTGTAAGAAATCGTGATGTGCCTAAGACACCTATTTGCTCAACTGTATGCTTATATGTCTTGAATAGAAATGCCTTATTGTTGGAAAGTCCATGATGACGGTTTAAAGTCAAAAGGTGTGCATGAAATACGAAACATGAAATACGAATCACGTAATGTGAAATGTGAAATATGATACACGGCCAATGTGACAAGAGAAATAATACAATTATGGCAATTAGTGCCAATGAAATGAAGATATGTGAAAGAAATACAAAACAGGATGATTGATAGAAAACGGTGATGTCTCACATGAGACGGCCTAGCCACTCGGGTCGTGATCGGACGTCATGTCGCACACATGGTGGTGACTGTGTTAGCAATTATAATTGAAATTGTGATTTGGTTGATGTATCACATGAGACGGCCTAGCCGATCGAGTCGTTATCAGACGCCATGTCGCACACATAGTGGAAGTCAGTAGTGGAATAAGGCTTGAAATGACGAAAGTTGATTTTTTGGGAAGTTTGACTGGGGAGGTTGACTTTTTGATATCGAGGTTGGAGTCCGATTCTGGAAAATTTACTAGGTCTGTTATGTCATTTATGGAGTGTGTGCAAAATTTGAGGTCAATCAGGCGTGATTTGATAGGTTTCGACGTTGTTTGTAGAATGTGGAAATTTCAAAGTTCATTAGGCTTGAATCCGGTGCAATTTGTGTTTTTGATGTTGTTTGACGTGATTTGAGGCTTTGACTAAGTTCGTATGACAGTTTAGGATTTGTTGGTAAATTTAGTTGAAGTCTCAATGGTCTCGCGTGAGTTTCAGATGATTAACGGATTGATTTTTGAATTTGGGAGACTGCTGAAGCTGAAGTCTTCTGGTGCAATCACACCTGCGGCACATTTGTCGTAGGTGTGAGCTCGCAAGTGCAAGATGGGTTCCGTAGAAGCAAAGTGCGTAGGTGCAGAAGGAACCTCGCAGGAGCAGACTCGCACCTGCGCGACAAGTAACGCAGAAGCGGCGCCTGGGGCTAGGAACTGTGGAGCGCATATACGGAAGGCATCTCATAGGTGCGGACTCATACCTGGACGTAGGTGATCGCAAAAGCGAGGAATTTCGCATATGCAAGGGAAAATATGCATAAGCGGTTGTACAAAAGCGGTTAAAAATTCCGCAGGTGAGGAAACACTGGACAGTGTACAAAAATAGAGGGGTGCGGGAATTTTCTCATTTTTGGACTTTCCAAACACGGGCTGAGGCGATATTTGAGCGAGCAATATTGATGTAATTCACTTGTGATCATTTCTACTCCATAATATTGAATTATTCTTGAATAAGCCGACTAGATTATAAGTTTTTGAGGTATAAATCGGGGATTTGAACCTATGGATTTGAAAATAAGATTTGAGGATTTGGAGGTCGAGTTGAGATTAGATTTTGGTAAAATGGGTATGGTTAGACTCGTGGTTGAATGGCCTTTCGGATTTTTTAACATTTGTAGGGTTCTGAGACGTGGGCCCTATGGGAACTTTTGAGTTAAATTTTGGATTATTATTGGAAAATTTGTATTTTCTTATGGAATTAATTCCAATAATTTGTATTGACTAAATCAAACTAATTGTGGCTAGATACGAGGCTTTCGGGGACCAATTCATGAGGCAAGGCCATAGCGGAGTGAAAAATTACACGGTTTGAGGTAAGTAACACTTCTTATCTTGGTTTCAAGGGTATAATTCCCTGAATTACACGTGGTATGAATTGTATTGGAGATGACGCACATGCTAGGTGACGGGTGTGTGGGCGTGCATCATAGAAATTGTGACTTAAATTGATTTCGTAGAGTTGCATAATTATATAAGTGTCATTATCCTCATATCCTCCATGTCTTAGAGAAATTGAGCTGAGACTCATGTTAAGGATCAACTTTTGGCTATATGCCAATATATTTTGGGACCCACATAGGTCGTATGGTTGTTGAATTAATTATTTAAATTTATAATTTTATACCCAGTCACATCTATCACTTGCATATCATATCTCAGTCTCAGTTGTCATTCATTGATACCTCACATCGTCATGTCGGGTTGATTTTTCATGTCATTGAAAGCCCGAGTGACTGGAGATCCTAAGTGATATTTATGTTTACTTATCTATGCCTGGATCTAGCTATTATAGCGCTTTGGATGAAGGAGCCCCTCCGGAGTCTGCAACCCCACAGTGAGCAGAGTTGATATATATATATATATATATATATATAGATCTTCCCTGGGCATGGATCTTGCCCGAAGCATTGATATTGAGGGATGGATTTTCCTTGGATATGGATCTTGTCTGAATCATTGATATTCGGGGATGGATCTTCCCCTAGGCTGCATAGACCTTATACGGTATTGAGTGACTGACTAACAGTTGATGGATATACATATATATTTGGGATGGATCTTCCCTGGGGTAGATTGGCCATATACAGTACTGGGTGATTGAGTATTTTAGATCGTGGATACACAGAGTTTTCACTAAGGTGCATCACATATAGTATGTGCATTGACGTGTAGATACAGAGATTTCATATTACTCATATTATTCAGTATTGATCAATTTTATTTGTACTGAGAGTAACTATTCAACATGAAAGCATGCCTACATTTCGGTATTGTTATTTCTATACTGGACTATACCTGCGGAACTCGTCACTACTTTTAGCCCAATGGTTAGTCTTGTTACTTATTGAGTTGGTTGTACTCATACTACACTCTGCACTTCATGTGCAGATCCAGGTGCTACCAGATACAGCGGCTGCTAGATTTAAGAGTTTATTCTGTTGGAGACTATAAGTTAGATGCTTGGCGTCCGCAGACTTTGAATCCTTTCCTTTTTAGTTATTGTACTGTTCTATATTTTCAGACAGTGATTTTTATCAGTCAGACATTGTATTCATTTAGATGCCCATGTACTCGGTGACACCGGGTTTTGGGAGTGTTTATATATGTATTTGTGAGTTTTCTCCCACTTAAATTAAATACTATATTTTCAAACTTAAAAGATATGGTGGGTTTTTAAGATTCTCGGCTTGCCTAGTATTGAGATAGGCGACATCACGACAGGTGAGATTTTAGGTTGTGACAGAACCACACCTGCGAGGATCCCTCCACAAGTGAGGTCAATGGGCTTCAGCTATGGAAAGTTTTGGCATTTCACATTTTCTCCATTCCAAAGCCACTAATACACGACCTAGCTTATCGTAAACACATCTTTGCCTTAATGTTTAGTCTCATGACTAGAGAAGACAAGTTTGAAAGCTAGGGTTCTTGCACACACACTTGGGTCTTGAAGATTTGGAATTTTTGGTTGAGAATTTCTTACCTATTTTGTTCATTTCTTCATTTCCTTGCCTTGTATTGAATATATAAGTGTGTATTATTTTTTCCAACACTTGAATCTTGTTTATGCAAATATTCATATTTAAAGTGTGGATTAAATACCTTGTTGTGCTTATGTACTGAATAATGTTTATTTATAATGAAGTGAGTTATTGTTTCTTTAATTATTCTTGTTCTTTAATGTTTCCAAAGGGATTAGCTCACCCTATGACTCGCCAATTAACTTTGAATTAATTTTGGGAAATATAATTTGGGGTTGGGAAAGATTAATTAACAAGAACTTGTGGTTTTAACCCTCACTTTATAGATTCTACCTAGGGATAGGATTGAACTACTTGTAGCCATATTCGGGTGTGCTTAATCTCTTAGTTGTTTTAGGGATAATTCAGTTAGGAAGTCTTGTTAGTTTTTGGAAGAAGCTAATATAGAATTATTACTCGAGGCTAATTAACATAAACTCGCTCATATTTGTAAAATCGTGCAATACATTGGATCATTACTTGAGTGTAATTCCCATTGCATCCATGCTTGTAGCCATTGATCATTTTACTTTCTTTCTAGGTTAAATTACATTTTCGCATTTAGACATAAATATTCCCAAAACCATTATAAGTGTTTGGCTTAGCATAATAAGTGTTAATGCTCTTACACGCCTAATCTCCTACATATTGTTCTCTGTGGGATTCGACCCCGACTCGTAGTTAGGTAAATTATATTGCATGCGACCGTGTCCATTTACTTTTTATTAGTGGATTTGGACGTCATCAACTATTCATATATCGGAGAACATGCTTCATGCCTATGTTATGGAGTTCGGGTGTTCTTGGGATCAGTTCATGCCGCTGGCGGAGTTTGCCTAAAATAACAACTACAAATCAAGTATTCAGATGGCTCCATATGAGGCCGTGTATGGGAGGCGGTGTCGGTTTTTAGTGGGTTGGTTTGATACAGGTGAGGCGCGGCTAATGGGTACAAACTTGGTTCAGGATTCTTTGGAAAAAGGCTAAGTTGATTCAGGATCCGCTTCGTATAGCCCAATATAGAAAGAAGAGTTATGCGGATCGGAAGGTTTGCGATGTTGTATTCATGGTTGGAGAGAGGGTCTTGCTCTGGGTTTTGCCTATGAAGGGTGTTATGGGGTTCGGGAAGAAACGACAAGTTCAACCCTAGGTATATCAGACCTTTTGAGATTCTTGAGAGGATTGGGAAGGTGGCCTACAAGCTTTCATTGACACCTAGTATAGCTGCAGTTCATCCAGTATTCCATGTTTCTATTCTCCAGAAATATCACGGTGATCCGTCCCATGTGTTGGATTTCAGCTCAAAACAGTTTGACAAGGATTTGTCTTATGTTGAGGAGCCGGTGGCCATCTTGGATAGGTAGGTCTGAAAGTTGAGGTCAAAGAGAATTGCTTCATTAAAGGTTGAGTGGAGGGGTCAACCAGTTGAGGAGGCGACTTGGGAGACCGAGTGTGATATGTGTGGCCATTGTCCTAATCTTTTCACCACTTCAAGTATGTCATATAATCATTCGAGGACGAACGTTTGTTATAAGAGCGGGAGGATGTAAGGACCGGGCCGATGGTTTTGAGTATTTTTGCCCTGATCCCCTATTTATTGCCTCCTCTATGTTTTATTATGATTATGTGACTTTCCGATGGTGTTTGGGTTTGGTTTCGGTAAGTTTTGGAGTGAAATGGGACACTTACTCCCTGAGTTTGAAGTTTAAGTTGAAGGAGTTCACCGTAGTTTGACTTTTGTCTAGATGACTCCTAAATGGAATTTTGATTGTTCCAATAGCTCCGAATGGTAATTTTTCACTTAGGAGCGTGTGCGAATATTGATGTGAAAGTCTGTAAGTCGTTTTGGCTTGAATTGGTAAAAGTTAGAAAGATGAAGGTTTGGAAGGTTGAGAAGTTTGACTGGGAGCTAACTTTATTTATATCCGGGTCAGATTCTGATTCGAAACTGGAGTAGGTCTGTCATGTCATTTATGACTTGTGTGGAAATTTTGAGGTCCATCGGAGTTGTTTTAGTATGAATCGACATTAGTTTTGGAAGTCGGATGTTCATAGTTTCAATAGGCTTGAATTGGATTTGTGATTCGTAGAATTGATGTTGTTTGATATGATGTTTTTCCTCGAGTAGTTTTGTTATATGCTTTGGAACTTGTTGGTATATTCAGAAGGTGTCCCGGGGGCCCTGGGAGAAACTCAGATTGAATTCGGAATAAATTTTGACTTTGTTGAATTGCTGAGGTATGTTGTTCTGGTGTCATCGCACCAGCGTAAGGTTTGGCCGCAGGTGCGGACAAACATGTGTGTGAGGGTGCATCACATAAGCAGAGGAGGCAAGTCCAGACCTAGCTTCGCAGGTGCGGACACCTGGGCGCAAATGCGTATCCATAGGCACAAGTGTTTTTCTACTGAAGCGGAACTGTGAGGAACTTGTGAAGGACCACATATGCGGTCGAGGATCCGCAGGAGCGGGCTCGCAGGTGAAAGCAATTTGTCCGCGGAAGTGGAACTTCATGGGATTAGTTGGAACCGCACTTGCGATGGATTTTTCTGTAGGTGTTGCGTCCCAGGTGCTATGGTGTGCCCGCATAAGCAAAACTCGCTGGGAAGAAAAGGGGGTGTTCATGGTTTTTATCCCATTTTCATCTTTTGGACCTAGAGTGTTCGGTTGTGGTGATTTTTGAGGGATCTTAAAGGAAATTATCGGGGTAAGTGATCCTAACTCTGATTTGGCTATATTACATGAATCCGTCGTTATGTTTGTCATCTAATTAATGATTTGAGTTGGAATGTTTGGGGGAAGATTGTGAAACTTCTTAGACTAAATTTTGGGGATTTGAAAGGCGAATTGAAGTCAGATTTGAGTAATGCTTATATGGTTGGACTCGTTATCGAATGTGTGTTTAGATGTTGTAAGTTTGGTTGGGCTCCGAGATGCTAGTGCGGTGTTGTCTTTAGTTGACTTTTTGTTTCTCTTTAAAGATTGCAACCTTATTGTTCGGAATAGCTTCCTATAGTTTGGATTTATGGTATGAGTTTGTTTGGCTAGATTCAAGCTGTTCAGAGTTAGATAACCGCGGGAAATGCTTACTGGTGGATTGAGTTAGCGTCTTTTGAGGCAAGTGTCTTGCCTAACTTAGTGTGGGGGAATTACCCCTTAGGATTGTTGTTGTTTTGTGTTAATTGTGATATGTGAAAGTCGTGTATGCAAGGTGACAAGTGTATACACGGTCTAAATGTGGTAATTGACCGATTTTAGCTACGTAGATTCATTTCATGCCATTAATTGAGTTTCCATAATATGTTATATTCATCATCTTTAGTCTTTCTTCACATGCTTTACTTGTCATCGTTAATAATTGTCTTAACTCTTACATGCTAATTGTCTTTACATGTTTAGTTGAAGTTATTTTCCTCTCTATTATTTATTAATTATTTAACCGTTGAGTCCCTTACTTGAAGTTCCTATTTCTTGGAATATCTTGTTGTTGAATTTGGTATTGACTTATAAAGTCCGTAATTCACATTGAGGAAAAGTTGTCAATTATTGAAATACCATTCTTGTGGAGTTATTCACAAGAATTATATTTCAACAATTTACATCTTTGCCACAATGTGAATTATGGCCTTTATAAGTCAATACCAAATTCAACAATATGATATTCTAAGAAATATGAGAATTTTTGGTTGCTATTTGTTAGCAAGCCTGTTAGATTTCCTTCTACCCAAACTTATCCATGAATAAAGAGGAGATCTACTCCATTAATCAATCACTGAAAAGATTTAATTAACAACTTCCTTTTCATTTCCATTAGTAGCTTCATTCATAATTTCCAAAACATTACGAGTTTATAGAATTAATGAAAAACATGATTTCCAAGTACCAACATTTCTAGTTCAATTCCCAACATTAACCATAACCCACAACCTGTCTACGGAGCCTCTAAGTACAATAGAAGAGTAATATGAAAATGCCGGCAATAAGGTCCCGACTATACCTCAAAACACAGTACATGAGAAACAAAAGATACATGACCCCAAAATGAAGTGGGGCTCACCAAATCAGCTGAAAAGGGTGTACTGCTATCACTGATCAATGTCACCTGCTGAAGAACCACCTGCATCCATTAAGATGCAGCGCCCCCGACAAAAGGGACGTTAGTACTGTCGAATAGCACTAGTATGTATAGCTAAAAATCCTTTTTCAAAATAGAATGCCCATATAAGAAAAGGCAACACATAGAAACAGCAAGTCACAATCAACAATATCCAAACGTCCAGTTAAAACATAATAATTGTCAAAATACGAACTTCATATATAATTTTGGTTGGGAGATCATTTGCACCGATATACCACCGTCTTTGTTAGCACAGAGTCTGATCATGCCCGATCGGCTAGGCCATATCCCCATGAACAATGTGGTTTGACATGTGATGCGAAAGAAAGTTGTTACCAAGAGTAGTACCACCATATGCGCAATATGGCGTCTGATATCCACTCGATCAGCTAGGCCGCCTTCCCACATATGTCGTGCGGGTTGACTTTTCCAATCCACAAAGGTTCCAGCTTCATCTCAATTAAGGGGAATAATATCACAATTTCCCAATGTTTCCAATTTTATCCCAAATAAGGAGAATAATCACAATCCACCCCTATACCGGCACGTGTAGTTTCAGGTGTGGGCCTTATGACCTACCCTTCCTCGGTATTTCTAATGATGCTCCCAAAAATATTTTTAATTTGATTTGCAAACAGAAATATCATAAACACTGATANAAAGATTTAATTAACAACTTCCTTTTCATTTCCATTAGTAGCTTCATTCATAATTTCCAAAACATTACGAGTTTATAGAATTAATGAAAAACATGATTTCCAAGTACCAACATTTCTAGTTCAATTCCCAACATTAACCATAACCCACAACCTGTCTACGGAGCCTCTAAGTACAATAGAAGAGTAATATGAAAATGCCGGCAATAAGGTCCCGACTATACCTCAAAACACAGTACATGAGAAACAAAAGATACATGACCCCAAAATGAAGTGGGGCTCACCAAATCAGCTGAAAAGGGTGTACTGCTATCACTGATCAATGTCACCTGCTGAAGAACCACCTGCATCCATTAAGATGCAGCGCCCCCGACAAAAGGGACGTTAGTACTGTCGAATAGCACTAGTATGTATAGCTAAAAATCCTTTTTCAAAATAGAATGCCCATATAAGAAAAGGCAACACATAGAAACAGCAAGTCACAATCAACAATATCCAAACGTCCAGTTAAAACATAATAATTGTCAAAATACGAACTTCATATATAATTTTGGTTGGGAGATCATTTGCACCGATATACCACCGTCTTTGTTAGCACAGAGTCTGATCATGCCCGATCGGCTAGGCCATATCCCCATGAACAATGTGGTTTGACATGTGATGCGAAAGAAAGTTGTTACCAAGAGTAGTACCACCATATGCGCAATATGGCGTCTGATATCCACTCGATCAGCTAGGCCGCCTTCCCACATATGTCGTGCGGGTTGACTTTTCCAATCCACAAAGGTTCCAGCTTCATCTCAATTAAGGGGAATAATATCACAATTTCCCAATGTTTCCAATTTTATCCCAAATAAGGAGAATAATCACAATCCACCCCTATACCGGCACGTGTAGTTTCAGGTGTGGGCCTTATGACCTACCCTTCCTCGGTATTTCTAATGATGCTCCCAAAAATATTTTTAATTTGATTTGCAAACAGAAATATCATAAACACTGATATACTCACCTCAACATCTTTCACATTGTATGAATTCTCATTAGTAATTTCCAGTCATTCACAACGATAATATTTCCTTGGCTCATTAGGACATTGACAACGATGGCCGTATTTCATATTCCACACTTTCACCTCTTTCAAGTTCAAAGATCACCATCAAGTATCAACATATAGGATATATCAGAAATCATATACTTCAAATCCATTTGAAATGGAAACTTCAAACACAAATGGTTTCTTCCCAAAGAATGAGGCATACCAACCAACAATGAAAACAAACCTGAAAAATCATAAACAGTCAATACACCATTTACTCTTGCAATACTCTTCCCAAAAAATGACATTGTACAATTTCAACACATGAGTATATAGAACTCATATCACACTGGATATATTTATAAATCAAAGCATTAGTTAAAGTATCCACTAATGGACATGAATTTAGTACAAAAGCTTTTAGACAATTCTATCTTCGAAGTCATTTTTAAACAATTGAGTCTATGCTCATTTCACATTTTTTATTGCATCTTCTCAAATCATTTGCACTACTAGACAGAATCATAACTTAAATTCTTGGTACGTTTGCCACACTATATATCGCTAATTAACTTATTTCACGTCCAACCATCTTTATAGATTATCAAAAATAAGACATTTGCAAATCAACCCTTTAGGTACACATATGAGCAATTAAGAGTCTTAAGAATATTGAGCTTTTCTCACACAATTTGGCATACTATCTTTCATTGAAACGCGACTCAAAGCCATAACCTTTTAATACGTAACCCATACTTTGAAACTTAAGGAAACATTATGGAATTCAATTCCAAGAGAGAAAATTTAGCCAACATACCTCAATCAAGCTTTCTTAAGTCTAGAATGATCCGGAATTCATAGGAATCCCGATCTATTTTGAGACATAATAAAATTTAACAATATTAGGAAGATATTCATGGTCTCATCTCTTTTGAGCATTTTATCAAACACTAGGTGCGCAAATTTAACTACAAGGTTCTTCTAGAAGATTTCCTTCACTCCACAACCCAATCCTTACTTATTTCAGCTCTACAATCTTCCCATAATTCTTATTGGTACATGAATGTAATCTCATACCCACGAATCATACTCCTAATCAACCATCTTCTACCCAAATTCGAAATTGAAAACTAGGGTATGGAACCTTATCTCTTAGATAAAGAACTTGTGGGTTTTCCTTGTTAATCTTGCAAGATTTGAGCAAGACTTGATTAATAATTATCCTAGAGTTTTCCTCTCTCTCTAAAACACTCTCCCTTCTCTCTAAAATATCAGATTTTTGCTCAAAAATTCCCCAAAGCGTGTATTTAACGAAGTATGGTCGGGTTTTAAAATCCACAAATTGGAGCTCCGGAATAGGTTCTGCGGTCGCATATGCGACCGCATAATGGATATGCGGACCGCATATCGGTCACATAGTTACAAACCAAAATGATCAAAAATCTGTCCGTGTATGCAGTCACTATGCGGTCCGCATAACTGTTATGCGATCGCATAATGCACCGCATAACAGTTATGCGGACCGCATATCGGTCACATAGTTACAAACCAAAATGATCAAAAATCTGTCCGTGTATGCAGTCACTATGCGGTCCGCATAACTGTTATGCGATCGCATAATGCACCGCATAACAGTTATGCGATTGCATAGCCGACCACATAATTGCCCCGGACTGGCCCTTCTCCTACCCACTTCTGCGGCCATTATGCGGACCGCAGAATGATTATGCGGTCGCATAATGGACCGCATAAACACGCTTTTTCGCCAAAAATTTTCCTTTACTTTCCGGTGCATTGTTCAACCCAAAAAGTCTACTCTGGCACCACGAAACCTTGAATTCACTTGCGAAATTTACGGGGCTTTACACTGAAATACTTTAAAAAAATTTCGGGGTGTAACACTATTGTTGAGACTCATGTGCATATTGTGATTGAGCAATGGGCTATTTATTGTGAAAACACTATTATTGTTGACTTCTTGGGAAGTTGTGATATTGGGCACTTGAGGTGCGATTTGTGATATGTTGTGATATTGATACGCATGCGGTGGTATAAGGATTAGGGTCGAAACACATGCTGTGAGATAAGGTGGGTTTGATATGCTTGTTTCTAGTAGGGGAACAACTTGAAGCCATGTGGTGTTATAAGGTGGGCTAAAATGCGGGAAGCTATTTCAGAAAAAATGATTTTCAAAACTAAATTCAAGGTTCTTGTGGTGATATTTTCAAAACTAAATTCAAGTTATTTGTTTTGTGATATGAGACTACGAGGCAGTATCTCGGTAATGCTGCTTGTTAATACCTTTTTATTACATCACTTGTGTTTTGATTGCTTTGTTTCCTTGGCATATTATTCCTTGCATACTTTCGTGATGCCTTAATTGCCTTAGCTCAGTGTAGCTATTCTTGTTATTATTTCATCATTGTTTCATTTCCATTGTTTATCAATATCACACTGTCATATACCTGTTAAATTTTCTTATTTATTCCAGTAGGGTCTTGACCTGACCTCATCACTACTCTACCGAGGTTAGGCCTGGCACTTATTGCGTATCGTTGTGGTGTACTCATGCTATACTTCTGCACATATATTTGTGCAGATCCAGGTACCTCTTACCAACCTAGGCACCAGTGTGTCGAGCTCAGATTTGAAGTTTTCAAGGTACACCTGTCGGCGGCCGCGGGCCTTGAAGTCACCCTTTATCTAGTTTTGTTTCATTTTCCCTTTTTATAGATATTGTTGTATAGGGATGTTGAGTATACACTTGTAGAGCTTGTGACTTGGTATCACCAGATTTTGGGAGTTTTGTTCTGTTGAGTTGCTGAGTTCTTTTATTCTAGTTGTTGAGTTATTTTCAAGTTTTTATCATTTTCTCAGTTAAATTCTACATGTATGTTAGGCTTACCTAGTCTTAGAGACTAGGTGCCATCACGACATCCTGCTGAGGGAAATTGGGGTCATGACAATCGCTAAGGAGAAAACCACACATCAAATACCTGCCATGTCAAAACATGATGAAATGGTTTGAAACCCATCTGAGACACAGCTAAAGCCTTCGGGACCCCGTCAATTCACTCAAATCAATCCCAAAACATAACACGAACCTACTCAAGGGCTCAAATCACATAAAACAACATCAAAACGATGAATCGCACCCCAATCCATGCATAATGAACTAATGAGCTTCCAACTTCCAAAACTCATGCCAAAACACATCAAACCAACCCGGAATGACCCCAATGTTTGCATGCAAGTCCTAAATAACTCTATAGACCTATTCTAACTCCCGAAACTAAAATATGAGAACGATAACAACTAAGTTAACTCTTGGCCAAACCTATCAACCTTCCAAACTTTCAACTTTCCAACGTTCGCCAAAGAGCACCAAACCAACCTACAAACATCCAAATCAAAATCCGTACATAAGCCTATGTCCAAAATTATCATACAAAGCTATTGGAATCATTAAAATACCATTCCAGGGTCTTCTACACAAAAGTCAAACTCCAGTCAACGTTTTCACCTTAAGCTTCCATCTTTGGGACTAAGTGTCCCAATTTAGTCCAAGACCTTCCCGAAACCAATCCAACCACCCTTGCACATTACATAACCAAAAATGTGTTTATCGGGTTGCACCATGCAATAGTATTATTATTATATAAGTGGATCGGGTTGTGCGCCGCAACAAAGAAGTTATGTTATGCTTATTCTTGTCTGCTGGTTTTCGTTACCGCATTGTTCTGTGAAACTGAGTAGTGACAATATTCTGGTCCCCTCTATTATATATTTCTAATTTGGGTAATCATGTTCTTTAGATGTTTCCCTATTTCGTTGTTATGTTTCTACTCATATCCGTACATATTCGTAGTGAGTGTCTTGGCCTAGACTCATCACTACTTCGTCGAAGTTAGGCTAGACACTTATAGAGTACATGGGGTGGGTTGTACTTATATTATACTTCTGCACTTCATGTGTACATTCTGGAGTTGGAACCAGCGGCGCGTAGCAGAGATTGCGCGGACTCGTTTTATCAATAGACTTGTGGTAGAGTTGCAGAGCGTTCGTGGACCCTAAAGTCCCCTTCCTATTTATGTTACTATTAATTTCATTTTAGACAATTGTATTTCATTTCAGACTCTGTTTGTTTGTATTGTAGAAGCTCATGTACTTGTGACACCAGTTTCTAAGATTAGACTAGACATCGTTCGTTACAAATTATTATATTACAATTTGTAAATTGCAAAATTGATTAACTGTTGAGCTAATCATGGCTTGCCTAGTAAGCGTATATTAGGCACCATCACAGTCTCGTAGTTGGAATTCTGGGTCGAGACAGTTTGAGTATAAATAAAATGGAATTTGTGAGGCTTTTGAAGATATATTTTTGTGTTCCAATTTTCAAAAGCCACCATACATTTTATATTCTTTTTTGAAAAGGAAAAATGATTTAAAATAAAGTAAATAATAGGCACCTGTTAGTTAGAAATTAGTTTTAACATTAGATACTAATATGAAGGATCATATATTTTCAAGTAAATTTAACAATTTTGTGCAATATTTTTATTTGTAAACTACTTAAATTATTTAAAAAGCTATTTTGGCAATTTAACTTTTGACTTAAGGATTCCCATTTTTAATATAAAATAGATAAGTTCGGTAAACTAAGAAGCTTTTAGACATCTTCAATGTGCAAAAGAAGAAGCTTTCGTACAATTTCAATATGTTCCACACAAAACATTTAAGCAGAAAAGATAGTGTTACTAATTCAAACAAAAGGACTTTTAGCAGCAAGTAAATAAATCGAACAATTTCTTTTTGCCCTTCCAAAAATAAACTACATCAGACAAAATTAGAATTTATTTATTTTATATGTAGGACTTTAAAATTAACTTATATTTTGAGTTTTAAATCTTTCCTTATTTTAACTATGTAAGAAGTCCTAAATATTTAGAAGTATGAATTCAATTGAGATTTTTTCTTGTATTAATTCTTTCCCGATTTGAACTATATATTATACATATAACATATATCTTCCATTTTATTTCTCCTAAACTAAACTAAATACCTCACGTTTACGAGAATTATGTATGTTTTACTTTAGTATTAATTAGTTTAGAGAAGTCATTAAATCCAGAATTGGTTGAAGCAAACTCTTTTTAGCGATCAAGCCATCATTTTATGTAATAGAGTCCCGTTCCTCTGTATTATGCTTCCCGTATCTGTATTTATTATTTTATTACTTGCAGGGTTGTTGTTTGGCATCGGAAAAGTTCAAGAGTAATTTGGAATACTTAGTGCCATTTATGGAAGCATAAATTGTAACAGTTGAGCGAGGTTTGACTTTCATGTAAATGACCTTGGAATTATGTTTTGATGTTTTCAATAGGTTCGTATGGTGATTTTGGACTTAGGTGTATATCCATATTTGGATTTGGAGGTCCCTAAGTTGAGTTGGCTCTTTTTGGCAAAAGTTGGAATTTTGAAACTTTTGAAAGTTCATAGGTTTGAGTCGACTTTGATGTTATCGAGTATGTTTTGGAAGTTGGAATAAGTTCTCTATATCATTTGGAACTTGTGTGCAAAATGTGAGGTCATTCCGAGTAGGTTAGACGTGGTTCGACATGAGTTTTGAAAGTTGAAAGTTTGATTAATTCTTTAGGTTTGAATTAGCTTATGATTTGTAGTTTTGATGTTATTTTCTGTGATTTGAGACCTCGAGTAGCTCTGTGTTATGTTTTGGGACTGGTTGGTGTGATTCGACAGGGTCGCAGGGGCCTCAGGTGAGTTTTGGATGGGTTACGGATTATCTGAGGTTGAATTGTGTAACGATCCGGCCGGTCATTTTGTGACTTTATGCCTTGTTTGCCCTTTTGAAGTTTTCCCACATGTGTATTTGTGGGTATGTGACTTGTGGGGATGGTTGATTGGGTTTCAGGGAGGTTTTGGGTTGAATTGGAACACTTAGTTCATAGTTTGGAAGCTTAAGTTGGAAGTATTGACCAAGTTTAGCTTTTGTGAAAAACTAAATCCAGAACAGTGTTTTGATGGTTTCAATAGGTTCATATGGTGATTTTGGACTTGTGTGTGTGCCCGAAATTGAATTCGGAGGTTCCTATGATAAATTTGATCTTTTTCCTGAAGTTAGCATTTAAAGGTTTAGAAATTTCATAAGTTTGACCATGTGTTGACGTTGTGGCCATCGAGTTCGAATTTTGGTTTCAGGACTTTTAATAGGTTCCTTTTGTCTTTTGGGATTTGTGTGCAAAGTTTGATGTCATTCCGAGTTTGTTTGATAGGAATCGAATGCTTGGATATGATTTAAGATGTTCTTATGTTTCATAGTTTGCACGAAGTGTTTTGGTGTTCGGTTGGTGGTTTTATATGTTATTTTGGTGTTTTAAGCTCGTGAGCGAGTTTGTATGATATTTCTAGACTTGTGTAGATGTTTAGTGTGGAGCCCCGGGGGCTCGTGTGAGATTCAAACATGTTTCGGAGTGCTCTGAGTTAACTGGTTCTACTAGTCTCACAAATGCGAAGATTGCTTTGCATTTTCTAGCCTCACATTTGAAACGTATCAACCGTAATTGCGAAGGTGGGCCGGGGTGATAGGCTTCGCATTTGCGAATCCAGTCTCGGAATTGCGATGGGAGAACTGGGCATGAGGTGGTTGCATTTGCAATCTTTTGGTCGCTTCTGCGACCTTGCTATCATGAACAAATATTAATCTAGTAGTGATGGCACCTAACCCAGCCCGCTAGGTAAGCCAAATAACATCCAACCCAACTCAAATAAGGGTAACAAGAGTAATGAACAAAATAACTCTACTTCTATACAAAATCTCAAGGATTGGTAGTGCAAGTCATGATCCACTAAGACTTAGATTTACAAAGCTGGTGTGAAAAAGGATTACAACATCGGTTTGAAGTACACATAAATAGAACTCAAATCAAAAAGTACCAAGGACATATGGTAGCCATGTCTGGACAATGGGTATATCTTCAATGCCACATCCGCCAGATCCAGCAACATTAGCTCCAAGATCTACATGCAAGGTGCAGAAGTGTTGTGTGAATACAACCGACCCCATGAACTCAGTAACTAACAAATCTAACCTCAGGTTGAAAGCAGTGGCAAGCTCGGAAGAAGGTCAGTGTCCGGCACCAGTAATCAATGATGACGAATATTTACGGCCAATTTTGATCCTCCATTTTAAAATTTATTTATTTATACTTAATAATTTACAATGAATGTTTTAAAAATATTTTCAACCAATAATACTTATTTTAACAAAAGTAATTTAGTATTAGTGATTTTGAAATTTATAATTGAATATTATAATTATAATTATACATATACCATGCTTACTATGTTTAGATTATTAAAATAATTTTTATGTACGTCACATAGGCTTTATAATTTATTTAATGAATTATTCCTTAATTTCTAATTAATTAGATTATTATGCTAATAATTCAAAATTAGTGTTACAATTTAGAAAATAAGGTATTTTATAAATGAGTAATTACAATATTCAGTAGTATATTTGATAAATATAATTACACTACATTTTATTGAAAATAATTATGTTTGTTTAAATTAATTTCAAAAGGGTTAAAATCCAAAAGGCTATAATTGCAAGTCTTAATTAAACATGGATTGGCCATCCTTTAAATTAACTTTGGCCCAAATACAAAGAGTTTAATCCAAATATACCCAACCTAAACAACCCCATTAACCGTGTTGGTAATCCTTGCCATATCTTTTAAGCTAATCACGATCTGCCACGTCACCCGTCTTTTCCTCTCACAAAATAAACACAGATAATCTAAGACGTTGATCTATATCATCAAGGGATAAAATTTAATCCCGATATTCTGCTTATTTTAAAGGGCCAGTCACCTTTTATCTCCGCCGTTGGATCACAAGAATTCAATGCCATCAATTTTCCTAGTTTAATTATTTCGCAATACCTAATTATTAAAGCAATTAGAGCTGTTGATCAATAGATCCAATGGCTCTCGTTCCATCTCCCAGTTTTAACTCCGAGACACCCCCTAACCCTAGCTCATTCTTTCCCAAAACAACCGCCCTGGTTTCCTTTTTCTCTCTTCCGTCTCTCAAAATCCATCAACCCCAATCAATAAAATACCTTGCACCAATTTGTGCAAGGTCACAAACTCAGTCGTCAAATCATCCCCTTTCCCCCTATATCCGCTAATCTAGCCGATTTCCCCATTTCTATAATTAAATTCAAAACTAGTTTATTTTTTCCTTCATCCTTGCAAATCTATGGCATGCATGGATATCTCTTTAGTGTTATCGTCATTATTCTTGGTCCAGAGGACATGCATAGCGACCTCTAGACATTGAGCGTTTATCTATTGGCTTTTGATTTCAATGGACAGGTCCACTATCTTAGGTAATAAGTATCACTTCTCTCACACATGTCTTCTCTGATTTCACTCGATGTTGCTCACATCATCAGTTCATCGTCACTCTCCACTACCATAATTTGAATCAGTTGAAACCCTAAGGCTTACTGGCCACTATAGAAAGAAGCCTTCAATGCTCTCAACAAGAATACACCAACACCTAACAACCAAGAAATTAATACAGTATAGTGTTGTTTAGGAATTTTCGATTAAAGTTCGAGTTCTTACTCAATCTCTACTTTTCTCTCTCTTTCTGGTTCTGAGTTCGTTAATGATTGAAAGCTTATTTTTTTGGATTCCTAAACGGCTAATTTGAATACTCGTTTGGTTTGGTGCTTCAAGGAGGTCAGCAAAACCTCGACCATGTTCTTCTTTTGTTAGTTTGAATTACTGAACATGAATTGTGCTATTACCTTTTGCTGAATGATGTCATTAACAAGGTTTTCATTCTTGACACTTTTATGTGTTTATTAATGACTATTAAATAGATTATGAGATCATGAACTTCGTTAAGTTATAGAAATTAGAGTGACACATAGTCTCAATGTGCTTAAGGCTTTTAATTGCTCATAGGTTTACTAAAATTCATGATTAGAGATTCTTTGTTGTCGATAATCTATAAACATGCTTGAAAGTGAAAGTAGTGAGTTGGGAATATAAAGTGTGGACACCGTGCCAAGAATGAAAGTTATACTTGTGTCCAATAGCGCCAATGAAATGATATGTGAAATATTATGAAATGAGCATTGATACAACTATACCAAATTGACTCCGAAAATAGAATTACCCAAAAGCTTATGTACTCAAGTCATGTCTAAATGTGGTTGTTCTAACTAATGCTATGCTTGCTAGGTATTTCCAATATGTTTTGAGTTCTTACAAATTCATGAGTTGAAATTGTGTATTGCCCTTTTGGGGAAACGTATTTCAAGAGTATTCTATATGATGATGTTTATGATGATAATCCTTGTAAGTGAGGAAATGAAAGTGGGGAATATGATATACATCCATTGTTCCATGAATGAAGAGTAATATGTATGGCCAAGGGAGCCAATGAAATAATGATGTTGTAAGTAGTTGAAAGTAATTGTGAAGTGATATATTTTGTGAAAGGTTATGAGATGAACATATTTGTACTTATGTTTCCAATGTGTTATAAGTTCTTATGACCTCATGAGGAGAGGCTATGGTGTTTCTAAATGTTTTAAATGTTCTTGATGTCCTATGATCAGCCTTGGCAAGTAGAAGTAAGTGATGGTATGAACATGAAATGTGGCCGTTTGCCAAAATGAGAATTACGAGGTGTTGTATGTCCCTATGGTTTCAATCATAGTATGTATACTACTAAGATAATTAAAGTAAATGAATTCGATGTTATGTCCCCAAGAATCATGAACATAGCTAATGACCTTAAGCTGACAAAAGAGTATATAATGAAGTGAAAGAGGGATCTCCTATGCTAAGTGACGATAAATCTTATGGATAATGTATTTGGGCCATGTGCCATTGAAATTGACTTATTCATTTACCATACGTGTGCTAACATAATTGGTTTTGTTTCTCCATGATGAACATGAACATGAAAATGACGTGTTCAAATGATCCGGGAACTTACGACCTTAAACGTAGCACTAGTCAGGTCACTTTGGGTTTATATATGGTCGTGCGAATAATGGTGTGTTAGGATCCTATGGAAGGTCTATGAAACCCATAAGTGTATTGTGTAATTAAATATTATGGACGGCCTATGAAACACATAGGTGCATAATATGAATGAACCCTATGCACGGTCTATGAAATGCATAGGTTTATTGTATGGTGTATGTGAATCCTATGGACGGTCTATGTAACACATATGTGTATAATATTATATGTGAATACTATAGACGGTCTATGACATGCACGGGTGTATAATATGATATTTAATCCTATAGACGGTCTATGAAATGCATAGGCGTGTTGTGTAAGGAACACTATGGACGGTCTATGAAACTCATAGGTGTTTTGTAATGTAATTGTGACCCTATGGACGGGTTATGAAATGCATAGGTGTATAATTGTATACGTAAACCCTATGGATGGGCTATGAAACGCATAGGTATATAATGTGGTAGGTGATCCTATGGATGGAATATGAAACACATAGGTGTATGATATGTGAATACTGTGAACAGTCTATGAAACGCACAGGTGTATTGTGTAAGTAAACATTGTGAATGGTCTATTAAACGCACAGGTATATTTGTATTGTGTAAGTATACACAGGTGTATTGTGTAAGTAAAAACTGTGAATGGTCTATGAAACGCACATGTGTATTGTGTAAGTAATCAATGTGAACGGTCTATGAAACGCACAGGTGCAATGTATAGGTGTATGACAAGAGAGGGATATGGACGGTCTTGTGAGACGCATTGTTAACGCAGACATTAGGTGCCACTTTCATTGGCCTTGTTTGTATATGTTATTTCAATTACTTTATATTATGTATTCCACACATAGTTCATATGGCTTAGTTAATTCTAAAAGAAGTTTAAAATGATGTAAGCATAACGAGACTCGTAATGTGAATCTAAGGGATATTTTGTAGTTCTTGATGTACTTCGTATGCCTCTTATTTGAATTACCATGATTTCATATGTTGTTCTGTTTGGCTTACATGCGAGTACTATTCCACATGTACTCACATCCCATTTGACGGGGCGCTGCATTTTTTAATGGATGCAGGTATACTTCTAGAGGATGATATGGATCTTTGATAGGGATCTTTTGCGCAACAGATTATGGTTAGCCTGCTACAGTTCTAGTGGTTATACGAGAGTAGTTGGTTTTATGTACTTAGGTATCTATTGTCAAAGATTCTCCATGTATAATGGGGGTCATGTACTTAAGATTTGAGTTTCGTCATGTATTTATGTTCACATATATTTATGAAGCTATCTACCCATCACGAGAGAAAAAGAAAAAAACATTGATGGGCCATTGAGACAAATGTATTCAATATGAAAGTCAAGATCTAATTATGTTTTGATAAATCATGCATGAGTTATGATGAGAGTTTGATGTAACGTAGGCTTGCTCAACTAGGTTTACTCGGTTGAGCACCTGTCACGCTCCCCGAGTTCAGCGCATGACACTACTCTGCCGAGGTTAGTCTTTATACTTAATGGGTACTGTTGTGGTATACTCATACTATTCTTTTGCATATTGTTGTGCCAATCCAGGTACCTCTGAGCATGTCGGACGTTAGATAGGGTTTGTGATCTGCTGCGGAGACTTCAAGGTATACCTGCCACTATGCTTGCAGGCCTCATAGTCACCATCTGATATTATCTTTACTATTGTTTATCATCATCTCAAACCAGTACTGTATTTAGAGATTCTAGTGTATTTCAACATATCTTATGACTCTGTACTACCGGTTTCGAGGATTATATAACTATTGCCCCGTTTTAGCGATGCTATTTTTTTCATCAATTAAATATTTATTTAGTTGAGCTAGTTATTTTTATTAAAAGTTATCATGTGTTTGGCTTACCTAGTCTTAGAGACTAGGTGCCATCAAAATTCCTATGGTGCGCTTTGGGGTCGTGACAAATTGGTATTAAAGCTCTATGTGTATAGGTGCTATGAGTCATAAGAAAGTTTAGTAGAGTCTTACCGATCGTTATAGATACACATATGAGGACATGCACTACCAGCCAGCTGAGCAGACACCCGCGCGCCCAACTAGAGCAGCAAGAGGTTGGGGCCCAGGGAGAGGCCTAGAAGGGGAACGTTCTGCAACTAGAGCACCTGCAAGAGCAATGATTGAGGAGCCACCAGTAGCTTCGGTTGGGGAGCAGGCACCTGAAACGCCTGCTACTACCTCTGGACTCCACGAGACATTGGCACATTTCATGAGCATCTTTGGTAATTTAGCTCTGGCGGGATTGATCCCAGTTGCTCCAGCTACTTCCCAGGCTGGGGGTGGAGCCTAGACTCCTACCGCCTGTACTCGAGAGCAGCAGGTCCATGTTTACAAGGTTCTAGGAGTTATGCCAGCATAACCTGTTATTGTGGTTCAGCCTTATGTCAGGCCAGAGGCATCAGAAGAGGAGCAGAGGAGGCATGAGAGGTTCAAGAAGTATGATACTCCTACTTACAGTGGCACAGTTTTTGAAGATGCACAGAGTTTTCTAGACCGATGCTATTGTATTATCTACAACATGGGCATTGTGGAGGTGAGAGAGGTCGCCTTTACTATATTTCGGCTGACAGGGGCAACATATAGGCGGTGGCAGTCTTATGAAGAGGGTAGGCGAGATTATGCAGCGCCACTCATTTGGACTAAGCTTTCAGATATATTTTAGAGGGTATTCATTTTATAGACCCACCGGGGTGCATGGTTCACAGAGTTTGAGTAGCTATGTCAGGGGAATATGACGTTGTCAGAGTATTCCATGAGGTTTAGCGAGTTGTCCCGCCATGCACGTGCTTTGGTTTCTATAGTCAGAGATCGAGTCCACAGATTTACCAAGGGGCTCAGTTATGGTCTTAGATTCAGTATGGCACGGGAGTTGGAGAATGATACTCCCTTTTAGTAGGTTGTAGAGATCGCTCGCAGATTATAGCGTATACGAGGCCAGGAGAGGGAGGACGGAGAGGCTAGGAGACCACAAGACTCTAGTGGAATTAGTGGTTTCCGCGGTACGGTCATTATAGAGGTTATATGGGTCGACTAATTCATTCTGTATTTTAGGCTACTCGTAGTGCTACGGCTATTCCAAGGTCTCAGATCACCCATTATGCACAATCACTTTCAAGTGCCCTCCTACACAGGGTGCCTTCAGCGTCAGACTCTGTTTTAGCAGCCATGCCCGCATAGAGGTTGTTTTGAGTATGGAGATACTAGGCATATGGTCAGGGACTGTCCTAGACTTAGGAAGGGTGCACCTCCACGGTGTCCACAGGTTCCACAAGTTTCATAATCTATGGTTCTGCTCCAGTTGCCGATCCCCATACATAACTAGATAGGGGTGGAGATCAGGCGGGTAGAGGTCTTCCTAGAAGGGGAGGCCAAACCCGTTGCTATGATTTTTTAGGGAGAACCGAGGTTGATGCATCAGATGTTGTCATTACAGGTATTGTTCCAGTCTGTCGTACAAATACATCAATTTAATTTGATCTAAGTTCAATGTATTCATACGTGCCACGTTACTTTGCTTCATATTTGTATGTATCTTGTGATTCCTTGAGTACGTGTGTTTATGTGTATATGCATGTGGGAGATTCTATTGTGGTAGACCGTGTCTATTGATCAGTTTTGGTCACTATCAGGGGTTATAACCTTCACTACTCAATATGGTGGACTTTGTCATGATATTCGGCATGGATTGGTTGTCTTCCTATCACGTTATTCTGGATTGTCATGCCAAGACTTTGCCATTGGCTATGTCGGGTTTTCCATAGTTGGAATGGAGAGGTACATTGGATTATGTTCTTAGTATGGTTGTATCTTTCCTGAAAGCACAAGTTATGGTTGAGAAGGGGTGCTTCACATATCCGGCCTTTGTTAGGGATGTTAGTGCTGATACTCCTACCGTTGAGTTAGTTCCAATAGTGAGAGATTTCCTAGATGTGTTTCCAGTAAACCTGTCAGGCATGCCACCCGATAGGGACATCGATTTTTGTATTGACTTGGTGTCGGGCGCTCAGCCCATCTCTATTCTACCATATCACATGGAACTAGTAGAGTTGAATGAATTAAAGGAACAACTTCAGGAGTTGCTTGATATTAGTTTCATCCAATCGAGTGTCTCGCCTTTGGGTGTTCGAGTTCTATTTGTGAAGAAGAAGGACGACTCTATGAGGATGTGTATTGATTACAAGCAGCTGAACAAAGTTACGTATTGATTATTTATTTGATCCATTTCAGGGTGCTCGGGCATTTGCGAAGATTGACTTGAGGTCGGGATATCACCAGCTGAAGATGTGGGATTCATACATTCCGAAGACGGATTTCAAAACTCGATATGGTCACTATGAGTGTTTGGTGATGTCATTTGGGCTGACCAATGCCCTAGCAGCTTTTATGTACTTGATGAACAGTACATTCCAAACATATCTTGATTTGTTTGTCATTGTGTTCATTGATGAGATGTTGGTGTATTCTCACAGTCGTAAGGATCATGAGCAACACTTGAGGATCGTGCTCCATAGTTTGAGGGAGAATAAGCTATATGCTAAATTCTCCCAGTGCAGGTTTTGGCATGATTAGTTGGCGTTCTCGGGTCACGTGTTGTCTAGTGTGGGGATCAAGGTGGATCCAAAGAAGATTGAGGTAGTTTAGAGTTTGGCAGGTTATTATCACCGTTTCGTGGATGGTTTTTCATCCCTCGCAACTCCTTTAACTAGACTGACCCAAGAGGGTGCTCCTTTAAGATGGTCCGATGAGTGTGTTGTGAACTTTCAGATGCTTTATACTGCATTGATTAAAGCCCCAATGTTGGTGTAGCCTACAGGTTCGGCATCTTACAACATGTATTGGCCTTTACGCATTGTTGATGCAAGACGGTCAAGTGATTGCCTACCCGTTCAGGCAGCTGAAGGTTCATGACATGAATTACCATGTGCATGATTTAGAGTTGGCATCCATTGTTCACGCACTGAATATTTAGAGGCACTANTGTATTGGCCTTCACGCATTGTTGATGCAAGACGGTCAAGTGATTGCCTACCCGTTCAGGCAGCTGAAGGTTCATGACATGAATTACCATGTGCATGATTTAGAGTTGGCATCCATTGTTCACGCACTGAATATTTAGAGGCACTATCTATACGACGTTTTATGTGAGGTCTATACCGACCATCGGAGTCTCCAATAGTTGTTCAAGTAGAAAAAACTTAATTTGCGACAACAGAGATGGTTAGAGTTGCTGAAAGACTATGATATTACCATATTTTATCAAGTGGGAAGGCTAATATGCTGGCCAATGCATTGAGTAGGAACGATAAGAGCATGGGCAGTTTGGCATATTTAGGTGTATCAGAGAGGCCACTAGCCATGGATATTCAGGCTTTGGCCAATTAGTTTGCGAGATTGGATGTTTAGGAGCCTAGCCGAGTTTTTGCTTGTGTTGTGGCACAATCACCATTGTCAGAGCATATCAAGGCTCGCTAGCTTGATGACCTTTACTTGATGGTGTTGAGGGACACGGTGCAGTAGGGTGGTTCTAAGGAGGTTAAGATTGGTAATGATGGTGTTATATGTCTTCAAGGTTGGATTTTCATTCCAAATTTTGATGGGTTGAGAGATTTGATCCTTGAGGAGGCTCACATCTCGTGCTATTCCATTCCCCCAAGCGTCACTAAGATGTGTAGGGACATGAAATATCACTATTGGTGGTGGAGAATGAAGAAAGATATTGTTGCTTATGTCTCTCAGTGTTTGAATTGTCAAGAGGTGAAGTATGAGCATCACAAATCGGGAGGCTTGACTAAGCGATTAGAGATACCGAAATGCAAGTGGGAGCACATTACTATGGATTTTGGGGTAGGCTTGCCATAGACCATGAAGAAATATGACACAATATGGGTTATTGTGGCCAAACTGACCAAGTTTGCACACCTCTTTCCGGTCATGACTACCTACTTTTCAGAGCAGATGGATCGAATTTATATTCGGAAGATTGTTCATGTTCATGGTGTGACGACGTCTATTATCTTCAATCGAGGCACATATATCACACCGCACTTCTGGAGAGCTGTGTAGCGTAAGTTAGGCATACAGATCAAGTTGAGCACGACATTTTATCCACAGAAGAACGGGAAGTCCAAGTGCACTATTCAGATCTTGGAGGACATGCTACGTGCATGTGTTATTGATTTCGGGGGTTCATGTGATCAATTGTACCGCTCGCAGAGTTTGCCCACAATAACAGCTATCAGTCGAGCACCTAGATGGCTCCTTATGAGGCCATATATGGGAGGCAGTGGCATTCTCCGATTGGATGGTTTGAGCCAGAGGAGGCTAGGTTGTTAGGCACTAATTTCTTTTGAGATGCTTTGGAGAAGGTGAAGATGATTTAGGATTGGCTTCGCACGGCGCGGTCCAGGAAGAAGAGTTATGCTGATCAGAGGGATTGTGATGTAGCATTCATGGTGGGTGAGAGGGATTTACTCAGAGTTTCACCCATGAAGGGTGTAATGAGGTTCGGAAAGAAGGAAAAGTTGAGCCCTCGATGTATCAGCTCTTTTGAGATCCTTGAGAGAGTAGGAGAGGTGGCCTACAAACTTGAACTTCCACCCAACTTATCAGCAGTTCACTCGGTGTTACATGTCTCCATGCCACGGAAGTAATATGGTGATCCATCATATTTATTAGATTTCAGTTCAGTGTAATTGGACAAGGATTTGACTTATGTTGAGGAGTCGGTGGCTATCCCGGACAGAAAGAATATGAGGTTAAAGAACATTGCTTAAGTGAAAGTACAATGGAGATGTCAACCGATCGAGGAGGTGACTTGGGCAACCGAGCATGACATGCAGAGTTATTATCCTCAGCTTTATGACACTTCAGGTATGTCTCTATGCATGTTTGAAGACAAATGTTTGTTTCAAGAGGGGGAGAATGTAGCGACCCAATCGGTCGTTTCATGTAATTGAGCCTTGTTTCCCCTTTTGAGTAGTTCTTGTATGGTTGGACTCATTATCGAATTTGTGTTCGGATTTTGTAAGTTTGGTCGGGTTCCAAGATGCGGGCGCGAGGTTGACTTTTTGAGTTGACTTTGTGTTTCTTTTTTAAAGATTGCAACTTTATTGTTCGGAATAGCTTCCTATAGTTTGAATTTTTGGTAGGTAGTTGTTTTGGCTTGATTCCAGCCGTTCAGAGTTGGATAATCGTGGGAAAGGCTAACTAGTGTGTTGAGTTCACATATTTTGAGGTAAGTGTCTTGCCTAAATTTGTGTGGGGGAATTACCTAATAGGATTGGTGTTGTTTTGTGTTAATTGTGATATTGGAAGCCGTGTATGCAAGGTGACGAGTACACCTGCTAAATGTGGTAATTGACCGGTTTTAGCTATGTAGATTCCTTTCATGCCTTTAATTGAGTTACCATAATATGTTATGTTCATCATCTTTTGTTTATCTTCACATGCTTTACTTGTCGTTGTTAATAATTGCCTTTACATGTTTAGTTGAAGATATTGTCCTCTCTATTATTTAACCAATGAGTCCCTTACTTGAAGTTGCTATTTCTTGGAATATCTTACTGTTGAATTTTGTATTGAGTTATAAAGGCCGTAATTCACATTGAGGTAAAGTTATAAATTGTTGAAATACCATTCTTGTGGAGTTATTCACTTTTGGTTTCCATTCTTGAGACTCTTGTGCATAATGTGGTTTAGCCATATGCTATTTATTGTTGACTTCTTTGGCAATTTGTGATATTGGGCACTTGAGGTGCCATTTGTTATATATTGTGATATTGATACGCATGTGGTTGTAGAAGGATTGGGGTCGAAACGCATGCGGTGAGATATGGTAGGCTTGATATGCTTGTTGCTAGTACGGGAACTACTTGAAGCCACGCGGTGTGATAAGGTGGGCTAAAACGCGGGAAGCTATTTAAAAAACAAATGAGTTTCAAAACTAAATGCAAGGCTCCCGTGGTGGTATAAGGAATGATTGTGATTTGTTTTGTGATATGAGACTATGAGGCAGTACCTCGGTAGTGAGGCTTGTTAATACCTTTCTATTATATTTCATTTTCCCCATTTATAGATAATGTTGTATAGGGATGTTCGGTATACTCTTGTAGAGCTTGGGACTTGGTATTACCGGATTTTGGGAGTTTTGTTCTGTTGAGTTGCAGAGTTCTTTAATTTTAGTTATTGAGTTATTTGAAAGTTTTTATCATTTTCTCAGTTAAATTCTGCATGAATGTTAGTCTTCCCTACTCTTAGAGACTAGGTGCTATCACAACATCCTAAGGAGAGAAATTGGGTCAGTGACAAATTGGTATCATAGCCCTAGGTACATATGTTTAAGGAGTCACAAGAAGGTTTAGTAGAATCTCACGGATCGTAACAGAGACTTTTGTACTTATCTTTGAGAGGCTATGGAACTATTAGGAAACTTCACTTCTTTGATCCCTAATCATGAGAATTTGTTGACTTCAGATTTCTAAATCTATGTCTTTCTATTCTCTCACAGATGGTGAGGACATGCACCGCTGGATCCGATGATCAGACACACGCACTCCCTGCTAGAGCCGCGAGAGACCGGGGCCTGGGAGAGGCCAAAAAAGGGCATGTAGTGCAGCCAGAGCAGCTGCCCGAGTTGCGACAGAGAAGCCACCGGTAGCTCCAATTGGGAGGTAGGCATTTGCTGCGCTTGTTTCTACCTCTGCACTTCAGGAGACTCTCGCTCATTTCTTAAGCATATTTTGAAATCTAACTCAAGCGGGGTTGATTCCACTTGCAACAACAACATCTCATGCTAGGGTAAGAGCACAGACTCTCGCGGACCATACCCCAGAGTAGTGATTCCATGATGAGCAGGTCCCAGAGGTTATACCAGTGCTGCCAGTTCTGCTAGTTCAACCCGAGGTTAAGGCAGCAGCATCTAAGAAGGAGCATCTCAGACTTGAGTAGTACAAGAAGTACCATCCTCCTACTGTTAGTGGCCTAGCTACAGAGGACGCACAAGGCTTTCTAGAGAAGTGCCACTATATTCTCCATACCATGGGTATAGTGGAGACGAGCGTGGTTACTTTCACTACTTTCCAGCTATCGGGACCAGCATAATAGTGGTGACGTGATTGGGATAAGGGTAGCCCAACTGAGGTAGCTTCACTCACATGGGATCAACTTTTATAGATGTTATTGAGATAGTTTGTTCCCCGCAGCCTTTGGGATGCATGGCGCGAGCAGTTTGAGCAATTGCGCCAGGTTGCTATGATCGTATCAAAGTATGCTCTCAAGTTCATTGAGTTTTCCAGATATGCACCTGCCTTGGTTTACACAACTAGAGATCAAGTCGGTCGATTTATCAATGGGATCAACTATGGTATTAGATTGAGCATGGCTTGAGAGTTGGAGACTGATACTCCATACCAGCTATTGGGAGATATCGCATAGAGATTGCAGGGTTTGCTGGGCCTGGAGATAGAGGACAGGGAGGCCAAGAGGCCTCGAGATTCTGATAGATATAGTGGTGTATGTGCCCTAGTTGCAGCCCGTCGTGGTAGAATCTATGTGAGCCGTCAAGTTTATTCAACATTTCCAGCTTCCAGTGGTATTCCGGCTACTCTCAGGTCTCAGGTTGCCCATTATGCACCGCCACTGTCTAGTTCAACTCCAGCACGAGGTGCTTTNCTTTATAGCGGTTAGTCCAGCTGACCAGGCACGAGCCAGTTTCAGCAGTTACGTCCTCCGAGAGCTTGTCTTGAGTGTGGTGATACTCATCATATGGTAAGGGACTGCCCCAGACTCAATATGGGTGCACCTCCACATACTACTCAAGCTCCACTTATTCCACAAGGTCCCCATACTTCTCAGGCCGTGGTTATCTCACTAGTTGCCACTCCAACTTCTCAGCTAGCTAGGGGTGGAGGTCAGGTGGGTAGGGTCGCCCGTTAGGGGGATGCTAGGACAGATGTTATGCTTTCCCGAGTAGGACAGAGGTGGTTGCGTCAGACTTAGTTATCAAAGGTATTTTTCAGATTGTCATAGATATTCATCAGTCTAATTTGATCTAGGCTCCACTTATCCATATGTATCATCTTACATTGCTCTGTATTTGTGTATATCACATGATTCTTTGAGTTTTCCTATCTATTTGCCCGTGCCTGTGGGAGATTCCATTGTTGTTGACTATATGTATCAGTCGTTTTTAGTTGTTCTGGGCATGTTTGAGACCAGAGTTGATCAATTGTTGCTCAGTATGGTAGACTTTGATGTTATTTTAGGCATGGACTAGTTGTTGCCCTATCATGTTATTCTTGATTGTCATGCCAAGACTATGACATTGGCTATGCCATGTTTATTGTGGTTGGAGTGGAGGGGTACTTTTGATTATGTGCCTAATAGGGTGGTGTCTTTCCTTAAGGCACAACGGATGGTGGGGAAGGGGTGTGATGCATATATAGCCTTTGAGAGAGATGCCAATGCTGATACTCCTACCGTTGAGTCAGTTCTGGTAGTGAGAGACTATGCAGATGTAGTTCCGGCAGATCTTTCGAGCATGCCTGTAAGGCCCCATAAAATTTCGCAAAGGAATTTAAGGTTTCTATCACGACACACACCAATGGACCACGACTGGCACCCGGTGCCTTACTCAACCGAGTACCAACGTAATAGATACTCAAAGCATAAGTAAATGAACCAGAAAGGTTGTCATGAGATAACTAGAATAAAGCATGAGTGAATACTCGACATAGGATGACCCAACATGATATACCGACTTATACATATGACGTACAGGCCTATAAGGCCGGCATGATCCTTTATATACTCAAAACATACGCCGACAAGGCCATACAAGTATTCATATACATGATATCTGTCTACAAGCCTCAAAGAGTAGATAAATACCATAAAGGTCGGGACAGGGCCCTGCCATACCAATTAATACATGTCCAAATCGTACTGACCAAATAAGCAACTCCGGAGCAAATGGAGCGCACCAACACCTTTTGTTGAGCTGATAGACTACTTGGAGGACTCTCAACCTATCTATCGGAACCTACAGCATGAAACACAGAATCCCCAAGTAAAAGGGACATCAGTACAAATAAAGTACCGAGTATGTAAGGCAGGAAAAGCCGTATACAATAGGCATGAAAGAAACAAGAGTAAAGGACTCAACCTGTAAGTCTGAATAGCTTTGTAAATCATAAAATACTTATAATGTCATACATATGTATATAAATGTCATACCATGCATAGGTATATGCGTACATAACATCATCAAGCCTCTGAGGGCATCCCATCATATCATCTCGCCCACTATAGGCGAAATCATCAACGTATACCAACGGATCAGTTGGTGCTACGTATATAACGCCATAACCTTTCCCAATATCCCATATACATATAATATACGCGTATATAACGCCATCTAGCCATGGGTCAATGTACAAGTATAAATGAATGAAATGCATAATAAGTAAGTTAATAAGATTTCCCAGAATGTCATAAGATCAATATGCCTTCGGATAAACTTTATCAACTACGTATTTTTCTGAGACCCATGAACAGAAGATAATAATAAGACACGTGGGAATTCAAGAACATAGGCACCCCTAGTGTTTCTATGAATGGAGACATTTATGAAAGTTGTACATTTTCTCATTTCGTCTATATTATATGGATCATGCCAAAAGTAAAGAAGGGATAGCCTTAACATACTAGATTCGATTCTCTTGACAATCCCTCTAACACACGTCTATCGCGACAAAACACGCGGCAGTGAGATCGAAGAAGGGGAAAATCCGTATGATATTCTTGAGAAGGGTTGTATCGTACTCCCTTAGAATTGCAATCTCACACTGTTATAGTATTATGCAGTTTCATACAAACTCTTGTTTGAGATTTCACCCGTTGCTTAGCAAATTAAGCATCTCACTTAACAATGTAGGGAAAATCTCTTATAATCGTGGGTTCATAAGAACTTTTGGTAAGCTATAAACATTTCCCTTTAATGATATATGTAGGTGTCTTGATCATAGGTGTGGGTCCCACTTTATGGATTACTTTTGCCCAAAACGCCCCTAAATATGCCACTTAATTACCTAAACCAAGATTCACCATTTGGCTTGATTAAGAATGTCACTTGGCAACGTTGAGAGGCCCTTTAGGCTTATCAATAATTTCCTAATTTGCTTTGTTAATCTCCCATTAAACCAATAATTAACCAATTACCCACATAATTAAGAATTATCTCAAATTATTTAAAATACTAATCACCTTTAACACACATTATATACCTTACTATCATGGCCATGTGGTATAGTACTAGTCCATAGATACGGGGTATTATAGCTTGGACTGTATTTTATCTCAAAATGTCAAACTTCCAAGGAACTCATTTTCTTTGATTCGCTTACCCTCTCACCTTCATGAATTTACTTATCACTTGTTTGAAATAGCATAATACTTATAACCGCAAAATAATCTTGTCCTTGAACATATGTCAATTATCTAATGACAAATCCAACGTACAATACTACGGGGTGTAATATCATCGTAATACTGCGGAGTGTAACATCCACATAATACTGTGAGGTGTAATAGTTTTGTGATGCCTAAGTAAGCTTATGTGTTTGAGGATTGAACAATGCACGGGTTAGTAAAGGAAAAATTTAGGTAGAAATTTGCATTTCTGCGGCCCACTATGCGACCGCAGAATAGGTATGCGGACCGCATATCAATTATGCGATCGCTTAAGCAATAGCAGATCCTGTTCTGGATCTTCATTTTTGGGTTATTATAACCCGACCCTACTTCGTTAAATAGACGCAATGGACCATTTTTGGGCTAAAATTTGAGATTTTTAGAGTGAGAGAGTGCCCTAGAGTGAGAAAGTGTTTCTCAATAATTGTTCTTCAATTCTTTCTCAAATCGTGAAAGATTAAGAAGGAAAACCCAGAAGGTTTTCATCCTATAGGTAAGATTCTACACCCTAACCCTCAATCTTGAATTTTATCTAGAATTGGGTAATTAGTAAGATAATATTTGGGCATGGGAGTTGTTTTATTTACGTGCATGTGTTATCAAGGGGTGTAGGAAGATTGTTGAACTAAAAATGATAAAGAATAGGTTGTGGAATGATGGAATCCTCCATAAAAGGACCTTAAAACCTTAACGCACACCTGGTGTTTGATAAAATGCTCAAATGAGCTAGAACCATGATCATCTTCCTAATTTTGGTTCAACTTGTTATATTTCTAAAATATATTGAAGTTGCTAAGCATTCCGGAACATTTTAGAGTTTAAGGAATCTCAAGTGAGGTATGTTCTTAGAATTGATTCCCACGATATTCATGTAATTTAAGTAAGACCTGAGTGGTTCATTATAAATTGAGTGTTCCAAGTAAGTTTGTGCTGAAAGATATATATTCAATAAGTATCCCAACTGCTATTATCATGTCAAGTTATAATTTGAGAATGGGTTCAAGTATGGGTTGTGCATTAATAATGCTTCGACTTCAAGTCAAGTTCAAACGAAGGCTATTATGCCAAATTCTGTGAAATATCTCTATGTGCCTTAGACTTTTAATTTCTCACATGTGTACTACACACCTTAATTTGAATTGTTGTTATTGGTTATAATGAGGATGATGTTTGAAAGTGAAAAGGTGATCATGAAATACTAAATACGGCCAATGTGCCATAAATGATTTTATAATTGTGGCCTCTAGTACCAATGAAATGAAATATGTGTAAGAAGTATGAAATGTGATAATTGATATAAAAAGGTTGATGTTTCTAATGAGACGGCCTAGCCGATCGAGTCATGATCAGACACCATGCTTCACGCATGGTGGTGATTATGCTTGAAATGTTATTTGAAATTGTGATTATGGTTGATGTCTCTAATGAAACAGCCTAGCCGGTCGGGTCATGATCGGACTCCGTGGTAAAAGTACGGTAGTATTTGTATTGAGAGTGATTGTGGTTGATGTCTCTAATGAAACAGCCTAGCCGGTCGGGTCATGATCGGACTCCGTGGTAAAAGTACGGTAGTATTTGTATTGAGAGTGATTGTGGTTGATGTCTCTAATGAAACAGCCTAGCCGGTCGGGTCATGATCGGACTCCGTGGTAAAAGTACGGTAGTATTTGTATTGAGAGTGATTGTGGTTGATGTCTCTAATGAAACAGCCTAGCCGGTCGGGTCATGATCGGACTCCGTGGTAAAAGTACGGTAGTATTTGTATTGAGAGTGATTGTGGTTGATGTCTCTAATGAAACAGCCTAGCCGGTCGGGTCATGATCGGACTCCGTGGTAAAAGTACGGTAGTATTTGTATTGAGAGTGATTGTGGTTGATGTCTCTAATGAGGTGGCCTAGTCGATCGGGTTGTGATCGGACTCCGTCCTAAAAGTACAGTAGTATTGGTATTGTGAACGATGGTATATCGACACTAAGGATATTCAGCCTAAATATATGGAACTTTACTTGAAATCTTATGTGGTTCTTAACTTGATGTTTTGGTATTGTTCAAGGATTCCATTGAATTTATGATTGTTCCTCCTTGTAATATTATTCATTATATTGAGAGGTTGTTTAGTTACACATACTAGTGCTATTCAACTGTACTAATGTCCTTTTTGCCGGGGGCGCCGCATCTTTAATGGATGCAGGTGGTTCCACGGCAGGAGACATCGTTAAGTTATAGCGGTACACCCTCTTCCCAGCTAACTTGGTGAGCCCCACTTCACTCTGGGGTCATGTATCTTTTGTTCTATGTGTATTGTGTTTGGGGTATAGCCGGGGCCTTGTTGCCGGCAGTATCATAGTACTCTTTTTTACCTATAGAGGCTCCGTAGACATAGTGTGGGTTATATATTAGTGCTGGCAAAGTCAAATTATGTTGTGTTGTAGCTGTATTACTTGTTCCATTTGAGACTTTAAAATGATGAAACTATCGGTAATGAATTTAAATTGTATACATGATCACCTTATTGTCTAATAAATGAAAATATGTATTATCTCCATTCATGGATGAGTTTGGGTAGAAGGAAATTTAATAGGCTTTCACGGCCGGGTTCACTTGGTTGAGCGCCGGTCGCTCTCATCGATTTTAGGGCGTGACAAACTTGGTATCAGAGCCTAAGGTTTTAAAGTGTCCTAGGATGTCTTGGAGTTGTGTNTTATACATACTAGTGTTATTCGACTGTACTAACGTCCCTTTTGCCGGGGGCACTACATCTTTAATAGATGCAGGTGGTTCCACAGCAGGAGACATCGTTAAGTTATGGCGTTACACCCTCTTCCCAGCTGACTTGGTGAGCCTCGCTTCATTCTGGGGTCATGTATCTTTTGTTCTTTGTGTATTGTGTTTGGGGTATAGCCGAGGCCTTGTTGCCGGCAGTATCATAGTACTCTTCTTTACCTATAGAGGCTCCGTAGACATAGTGTGGGTTATATATTAGTTCAGGGAAAGTCAAATTATGTTGTGTTGTGGTTCTATTACTTGTTCCATTTGATACTTTAAAATGATGAAACTATCGGTAATGAATTTAGATTGTAGACATGATCACCTTATTGTCTAATAAATGAAAATATGTATTATCTCCATTCATGGATGAGTTTGGGTAGAAGGAAATTTAATAGGCTTTCACGGCCGGGTTCACTTGGTTGAGCGCCGGTCGCTCTCATCGATTTTAGGGCGTGACAAACTTGGTATCAGAGCCTAAGGTTTTAAAGTGTCCTAGGATGTCTTGGAGTTGTGTCTAGTAGAGTCATTATTATCAGTATGTTGTCGACCACATCTATAATTAGGAGGCTACATGGGCAATTAGGAATAATACCCTTCTCTCATGTTCTTGATCGTGCGATAAAGCTGGTTGTAAGATTGTTCCTCCTTTAAGTCGTGCTTTACTTTAACTTTCAGTACATGGAACCTAAGAAGAAGGAAAGAACTGGACAAAAAGGCAATATCACCCCAGGAGTGGCAGTTGACCCTACAATTGATGATACGGGTGAGCACTCGAGGGGTGAGGATATTCCCCCAGTTACTACACTGTCTAATTCTACTACATTTAATCAGACTGCACTTATCCTTATACTTAGTGAGGGTGCAACGGTCCCTCCAACTGATATCCCGGTTCCACCTCCAATTCCTGCTTTCGATTATGGTGTTTCTGATGTTGATCGTAGGGGAGCCATACAGATGTTGGTACAAATAATGGCTTCCCAGGCCCAGAGATCAAATGTTGCACCCACTTCTTCCAGTCAGCCAGGGGATTCGTCTAGTTCCAGGGTGAACAAGTTTCTCTAGTTGGATACTCCGGTTTTCACGGGTACTAACCCAGAAGAGGACCCCTAGGACTTCGTTGATGAGATGCACAAAACTCTCAGAGTTATGCGTGATACTGAGACGGAGTCAGTGGAATTGAATTCCTACCACCTGAAAGAGGTGGCATATTCTTGGTTTGAACTAAGGGAGGTGTCCCGTGAAGAAGGAAGCCCTCTGACAAGGTGGGGTGAGTTTGCCGATGCCTTCATTGATCATTTCTTGCCTGCCGAGACTAAGGCAGCCCATGCTGCTGAGTTTGAGAACCTAAGACAAGGTAGCCTGAGTGTGCGAGATTACTATATGAGATTTGCGTACCTGTCTAAGTATGCTATTTACATGTTGCCTACTATGGAGGCTAGAGTGTGCCGATTTATAGGGCCTTAGTCCCTTGGTAATTAATAAGGCTGCTACAACAGCCTTGAATTCTGATATGAACTATGAAAAAATGGTGACATTCGCACAAGCAACAGAGGCTTGCAAATTAAGGAATAGAATGGAGCGAGAGGGTAGCAATAAGGCCCGGTCTGCGGGAAACTTGGGTGGTTCTTCTGGTGGTGGCAAGTCAATATTCAGGGGAGGGTCATCAGGGCCATCTCAGTCCTTTGCTCAGTCTTCAAATAGTGCACCGCCATCAAGGCCCAGTCAACAGCATTAGTAGAGTCGTTTCAGGCCCAGTCAGGGCAACAGGGGCTCCTATCAGTAGGGTTGTCATGGTGGTAGATTCCAGCAGCAGCAAAAGCCCCCATGCACTAGGAGTGGAAAGATGCACTTACGAATATGCTACATGGATTTACCCATATGCTACGGATGCGGATTGAAGGATCACATTCAGAGGGATTGTCATTAGTCCCACCAGGGTGCAGGCAGGGTCCCAACACAGCTACCCAGTTCTGTAGCTATTACATCTGCAATATCTCCTCCAGCTTGAGGCACTCTAACACCCACAGGGCATGGTGCTGCTAGGGGTGGAGCACAGAGTTCGGGAGGATCCAAACGTTTCTATGTTATGAGGGGTCGCCAAAATTTAGAAGCTTCTCTAGATGCTATCTTAGGTATATTGACTGTCCAATCTCATGATATGTATGCTCTTATAGATCCAGGTTCCACTTTGTCATATGTCGCTCCATATGTTGCTATGGAATTTGGGATAGAACCAGAACAACTTCATTAGCCGTTCTCTGTATCTACTCTAGTTGGTGATTCTGTTTTGGCCGTGCGAGTTTATAGGGATTGTGTTATCACGTTGCATGATCGGGATACCATGGCTGACTCATTGAATTGTGGATGGTCGATTTTGATGTAATAATGGGGATGGACTGGCTTTATTCTTATTTTTCCAATCTGGATTGACGAACCAGGACTGTTAGGTTCGAATTTCCAAATGATCCAGTTATTGAGTGGAAGGGTGATGGTGTGGTGCCAAAGGGTAAGTTTATTTCCTACCTTAAAGCCACAAAGATGATCAACAAGGGGTGTATTTACCATTTGGTCCGAGTTACGGACACCATTGCTAAGGCACCTATATTTAAGTCTGTGCTTGTTGTGAATGAATTTCTAGGAGTCTTTACGGACGAACTCCCTGGGATTCTACCAGACAGGGAGATTGAGTTTGGGGTTGATGTGATGCCAGACACGCATCCTATATCTGTTCCACCCTACAGAATGGTACCGGTGGAATTGAAGGAACTAAAGATGCAATTGAAGGACTTGTTAGAAATGGGTTTCATCCGGCCGAGTGTTTCGCCTTGGGGTGCACCGGTCCTTTTTGTGAGGAAGAAAGACGGATCACTGAGAATGTGTATTGACTATCGGTAGATTAACAAGGTCACAATCAAGAATAAGTACCCACTGCCAAGGATAGATGACTTGTTTGACCAATTGCAAGGTGCTAAGTACTTCTGTAAAATTGATTTACAATCTGGGTATCACCTTTTGAAGATCAGGGAGCAGGGTGTTCGGAAAGAAGCTTTTAGAACCCGATATGGGCACTTTGAATTTTTGGTGATGTCTTTTGGGCTAACACATGCCAGAAGCCTTCATGGATATTATGAACCGAGTTTTCAAGTCGTTCCTTGATTCGTTAGTGATAGTGTTCATTGATTATATTCTTATACATTCACGAAGTAGAGAGGAACATGCTGATCATATCAGGGAAGTTCTACAAACCCTGCATCAGCACAAATTATATACAAAGTTTTCAAAATGTTAATTTTGGCTAGCATTTGTCACATTCTTGGGTCATGTATGTCTCTAGTGAAGGAATTAAAGTTGAGCCTCAAAAAAATTGCAACTGTGAAGAATTGGCCGAGGCCTACAACTCCAAGAGTGATTCGTAGTTTCTTAGGCTTACCTGGATTTTACAGAAATTTTGTGGATGGGTTTTCTACTATTGCCTCTCTATTGACTAAATTGACGTAGAAGGCAACTGTAAGGACCCATAAATATTTTAACCAAAAACTCAAGGTTTCGTGGTGCCAAGATAGATTGCTGCGTTACTATAGTAGAAATTCTTCGCGGCGAGCTTGCGAGCCACGGTTCAGACTCTTTGGATTGAGCAGTACCGTACGGACTTAGATGAAAATATTTAGGAGAAGAACGCGTTTCTTCGACCCATTATGCGGCCGCATAATCACTCTACGGACCGCATAATGGTCGCAGAGTGAAACCAAAAGTTTGGCCAATCTGAGGTCAGCTTTGCGGTCGATCATGCGACCACATAATCGATATGCGGACCGCATATTGGTCGCATAATTACTCTTGGGTTTTTCCGGAGGGAGTTATGCGGTGCATTCTGTGACCACAGAACAAGTATGCAGACCGCATACTGGTCGCATACCTGGGCTGAATGTTTAGCCCGTAAGGGCCATTTTTGCGGTCACTTTGCAGACCGCATAACCATTATGCTGTCGCATATGCGACCGCAGACATGTGTCGAGGCACCCTTTTTCTTAATTTAAAACCCGACCCCTATTCCATTAAAACATCCCTTTAGTCTATTTTGAAGCTCTTTTGTGATATTTCTAGAGTGAGAGAGAGGGTTCTAGAGGGATGGCCTAATGTTTCATTAAATTTATCTATAACCATCACTCAAATCTTTGGAAATTTTAAAGTAGAGCAACAAATTCTTCATCCTAAAAGGTAAGGCTTCGTCACCCCAGCTCTTAATTTCAAACATAGCTATAATAGGGTATTAAGGTGATACTTCATGGGTAGGAGGGTGGTTTATCTTGCATGCATATGTGATAAACAGTATGGGGAGAAAGTGAGGTAGAACCATGAACGTTTACCTAATTTTGGATTCAATTTGTATATTGCTAAAATAGATTTAGGTTGCTAAGGGTTCCGGATAATTGTAAAGTCTAAAGAAGCGCAATTGAGGTATGTATTGCTAACTCTCTTCTTCTTAGAATCGAACTCATGGTGTCCGAATAATTGGTGTTTGTTCCGACTTGATCATACTAAATTTGTTTGCCTTAGTGTATTAGGTTGAAAGATTCATGTTCCCTAATTGTTTTAGATGTTTACCATGTCCTCGTGCTACTTGAGAATGTTATTATGATTTTCCAAGTTCCTTCCCTTATATGTGAAATGCCTTATGTGATGGTACTTATCGACATGATAGATGATGTTATTTGAACGGATAAAAAGGGAAGTCTTGAATTGTAAAATTTTCCCGAGTGCCAAGAACTACTTAATAAATGAGGTTGTTTGTGCCATGTAACGAAAGATGGGAAGGAAATATGAATTGAGTTAACAATTGAAAGAGGATATGTCTCAAGTTGGATGGCTTAGCCGATCCGGCCGAGATCGGACGCTATGTTGTACACATGGTGGCATTTGTNTAATGAAAGATGGGAAAGAAATGTGAATTGAGTGAACAATTGAAAGAGGTTATGTCTCAAGTGAGATGTCTTAGTCGATCGGGCCGAGATCGGATGCCATGTTGAACACATGGTGGCATTTGTGTTGGAATTATTGATTTACATGGTGGATATGGATATGTCTCACTTGAGATGGCTTAGCCGGTCGGGCCTAGACCGGTCTCCGTGTAAAAACATGGTGGCATTGTGAGTTGTGGCTTTGGCCCTAATGATTATTAACCTAAAAAGATGGAAAGATTGAATTGGAAACTATGTGATCCTTACTTGGTGTTTCTTTGTATTTATATGAAGTACTTATTGATTGTTATGACTGCCTTCTCTTTGTTTCACTGTTCATTCTACTAAGATTGGTGTTTGCCTTACATACTAGTACTATTCGACAATACTGACGTCCATTTTGCCTGGGGCGCTACATCTTTGAATGGATGTAGGTGGTTCCATCGCAGATAGTGCCGATCGCAAATAGTGGTGCTCTCTTTCAATTCTCAAAGAAGTCTTGGTAAGCCTCATTTCTCCCAAGGGTCATGTAGTCCTTCTTTTGTATAAGTTTTCATATTTTGAGGTATAGTCAAGGCCTTGTTGCCGACATTGTCATGTGCTCTTTTGTAACCTTAGAGGCTCCGTAAACATTTATGTGTGTCATGTATGTATGTTGGGGTAGTCGTTGGATCGAGTTGTAATTTGGAAACTCAACTATGGCATAATGTATATAAGGAAAAATGAACTAGCAACGTTTATATATCTATATAACTGATCTCACCGCTGCATTACAAGTGGTGATGCGATCCCTTTTTGGATTATAAATGAGTCGGATAGGAAATGTTTAATAGGCTTGCTCGATCGCATTCACTTGGTTGAGCGCCGGTCGCGCTCCCCGAGGTTGGGGCGTGACAAACTTGGTATCAGAGCCTAAGGTTTTAAAGTGTCCTAGGATGTCTCCGAGCCGTGTCTAGTAGAGCCCTTCTTATCAGTGTGTTATCGACCAGATCTATAATTAGGGGGCTACTTGGACATTTAAGAATGAAACCCTTCATTGTTGTTCTATATCGTGCGATAGAGCAGAACGTGAGGTTGTTTTCCACTAACCCGTGCATTGTCCTAACATTTAGTAAATGGCACATAAGAAGAGATCGGGAATTGGCCAAGAAGCCAATGCCACCCGAGGAATGGCTGTTGATCCCTTACTTGATAATGCGGGTGAGGATAATCCCCTTACTATCACACTGCCTGATTCGTCTAATCCAGAACAGACTACCCCAGTTCCTACACCCGCGGAGGATACCACAACCCCTCCCGCCAATATGCCTATTCCACCTCCAGCCCTAGCTCTAGGTCCCGGTATTTCTGATGGGGATCTTAGGGGAGCTATTCAGATGCTGACTCAGTTAGTAGCTTCTCAGGCCCAGAGGTCAAATGTTGCACCCACCTTATTTAGCTCGCAAATGGATTCTTCTGGTTCCAGGGTAAACAGGTTCCTTCAGTTAGACCCTCCAGTGTTCACAGGTACTGATCCCGGGGCAGACCCTCAGGATTTCATTGATGAGATGCATAAGACCTTCCGAGTTATGTGTGCTACTGAGACAGAGGGAGTAGAGTTGGCCTCTTATCGTCTGAAAGGGGTGGCATATTCCTGGTTTGAGATGTGGGAGGATTCCCGTGAGGAGGGGAGCCCTCCGGCAAGATGGAGTGAGTTTGTGGATGCCTTCATAGACCATTTCTTGCCTGCCAAGACTAAGGCAGCCCGTGATGTGGAGTTTGAGACCCTTAAACAGGGTAGTAAGTGTGTGTGGGAATATCACATTGAGTTCGTGCGCCTGTCAAAGTATGTTGTTCATATGATGCCGACTATGGAGGCTAGGGTGCGTCGATTTGTGCAGGGCCTTATCCCTTTGGTTATTAATAAGGCAACCACAACTGCTCTAAATTCTGACATGAACTATGGAAAGATAGTGGAATTTTTCCAAGCTACAGAGCCTCGAAAATTAAAGCAAAGGATGAAACGAGAAGGTAGTAGTAGGACCCGATCAGCAAGCAACCTTGGGGATTCGTTCAGAGGTGGGAGATTAGCTTTTCGGGGAGGACCATCAGGGCCATCCTAGTCTTATGCTTAGTCTTCAGCTNCCAGGGTAAACAGGTTCCTTCAGTTAGACCCTCCAGTGTTCACAGGTACTGATCCCGGGGCAGACCCTCAGGATTTCATTGATGAGATGCATAAGACCTTCCGAGTTATGTGTGCTACTGAGACAGAGGGAG
>AWOL01S0000221.1:11647-34456 GCA_000715115.1 Nicotiana otophora | reverse complement strand
TCAATTAAAGGCCCAAACGTCATCCTTTATCTATCATAATTACACCCTTATTCTACTACCAGGGAAGCATTCCATCTCTTCTAAATGCTATTAGTCTTAGGCTCCTTTGAGTTCATTCAGGCTATACTGAGCTTTCTATAACTTAGACAAACCATCAGCTCTCTTGTTTTCATGGGCTTAATCCCGAGGACTTATCCATTCTCGTCACCTTCTCATTCGCCTTTCCTTATCCTTACTTATGTCTTCCCAAAACCTTGTTGCTCTACTATACTTTAGCTTGCGACCTACACATATCTATTTATACTACTCGCAACCTTCCTTCAGCTTGCTTGCACAATAGATTTCCTTATGTTATTCTGGAACATCAAGCGAGACATCACATCGTCTCTAACTCTTCTTTACTCTCTTAACTAGGCCTCCCAATACCTAGAAACCATGGGCTGGAAGATATGCCACTAGTGACACCACTATCATTACTAGATACTGAATTCCAGCGCGTCTAGCCCTCTATCTGAAGTATAGATCATTCACAACTTTCTGTGCCCAAGTATCTCGTATGTTGTTCGCCTTTACCTTACTTACACTTAAATCTCACATCGTATCTTCTATCTCTTTCATAATCCCCCCTTCCACATAGGTATAATTCACATCCACAACTTGAAGCTCTACTATAATACTTGCACCTCTGGTGCATACACAATCTGGTGGGAGCTTCATACTAATTTCTTATAAGGCTGGTACTCTTTTAGCTAGATTTATCTTAGTTCCCACACATGCCGGAATGTTTGTGCAACTCATATGATCTCAAATAATACCTTTGGTTTCACTTCCCGCCCATTAGCCACGATAGGTGCCACTTTCTTATAGAGTGCATACAATGTTGTAGTATGACTGCTGTTACAAGACCATTTCTTCTTCAATTTACTATGCTTAGGTAGAAGCCTTCTTCCTTATTTCCCTAGCTAATCTTTCATTGTAGTACTTAGGGATGACCCTATGACTCTTGTAAAGCTGCGAGTTTATCATATCATATACTCGATGGAATATTTATTTTTGATGTTCTTCCTTGCCTATAATTGTCCGTAGTTACTTACCTCCACGCCCTGGTGCTTATAGGGTTGCTTCTGAGCTGATATCTTTAACCATCCCAACTCCTATCTGAATATATCTCAAGGATTACAATGTCATAACTGCAAGGCTGAATTCATCTCACCATGCGTTTCGACCCCAATCCTTATACCACCACATACGTATCAATATCACAATATATCACAAATAGCACCTCAAGTGCCCAATATCACAAATTGCAAAAGAAGTCAACAATAATAGTGTTTCCACAATAAATAGCACATAGCTAAACCACATTATGAACAAGAGTCTCAACAATGGCAACCGAAAGTGAATAACTCCACAAGAATGGTATTTCAACAATTTATAACTTTACCTCAATGTGAATTGCGGCCTTTATAACTCAATACCAAATTCACCAATAATATATTCCAAAAAATAGAAACTTCAAGTAAGGGACTCATTGGTTAAATTAATGAATAAGTAATAGAGAGGACAATAACTTCAACTAAACATGTAAAGACAATTAGCGATGACAAGTAAATCATGTGAAAATAAACTAATTATGGCAACTCAATTAAAGGCATGAAAGGAATCTACATAGCTAAAGCCGGTCCATTACCACATTTAGCAGGTGTACTCACTTGTCACCTTGCGTACACGGCTTCCAATATCACAATTAACACAAAACAACACCAATCCTATGGGGTAATTCCCCCACACAATGTTAGGCAAGACACTTACGTCAAAACAAGCTAACTCAACCCACTAGTTAGCCTTTCCCACAATTATCCAACTCTGAACGGCACGAATCTAGCCAAAACAACTTCCTACCATAAATGCAAACGATAGGAAGCTATTCCGAACAATAAAGTTGCAATCTTTGAAAAAGAAACACAAAGTCAATTCAAAAAGTCAACCTCACGCATGCGTCTCGAAACCCGACCAAACATACAAAATCGGAACACAAATTCGATAATGAGTCCAACCATACAAGAACTACTCAAAAGGGGAAACATGGCTCAATTACACAAAACAACCGGTCGGGTCTCTACATTCTCCCCCTCTTAAAACAAACGTTCTTCCTCAAACATGCATAGAGACATACCTGAAGTGCCATAAAGCTGGGGATAATGACTGTGCTTGTCATGCTCGGTCGCCTGAGTCACCTCCTCGATCGATTGAAATCTCCATTGTACTTTCACTTAAACAATGTTCTTTAACCTCAACTTCTTTCTGTCCGGGATAGCCACCGACTCCTCAACATAAGTAAAATCTTTGTCCAATTAGACTGAGCTACAATCTAATAAATATGATGGATCACCATATTACTTCCGTGGCATGGAAACAGGTAACACTGAGTGAACTGCTGATAAGTTAGGTGGATGTTCAAGTCTGTAGGCCACCGAACCTACTATCTCAAGGATCTCAAAAGGGCTGATACAGCCAGGGCTCAACTTGCCCTTCTTTACGAACTTCATCACACCCTTCATGGGTGAAACTCTGAGTAAATCCCTCTCACCCACCATGAATGATACATCACGAGCCTTCTGATCAGCATAACTCTTCTGCCTGGACCGCGCCGTGCGAAGCCAATCCTAAATCATCTTCACCTTCTCCAAAGCATCTCAGACAAATTTAGTGCCTAACAACCTAGCCTCCCCTAGATCAAACCATCCAATCGGAGAATGCCACTGCCTCCCATATATAACCTCATAAGGAGCCATCTAGGTGCTCGACTGATAGCTGTTGTTGTAGGCAAACTCTACGAGTGGTACAACGTATCACATGAACCCCCAAAATCAATAACACAAGCACGTAGCATGTCCTCCAAGATCTGAATAGTGTGCTTGGACTTCCCGTTTTTCTGTGGATAAAATGGCATGCTCATGCGGTGTGAAATGTGTGCCTCTATTGGAGATAATAGACGTTGTCACACCATGAACCTGAACAATCTTCCGAATATAAATTCGAGCCAGCTGCTCTAAAAAGTAGGTAGTCATGACCGGAAAGAGGCGTGCAAACTTGGTCAGTTTGGCCACAATAACCCATACTGCGTCATATTGCTTCATGGTATGTGTCAAGCCTATCCCAAAATCCATAGTAATGTGCTCCCACTTTCACTCTGGTATCTCTAATCGCTTAGTCAACCCTCCTGATTTGTGATGCTTATACTTCACCTCTTGACAATTCAAACACTGAGAGACATAGGCAACAATATCTTTCTTCCTTCTCCGACACAAATAGTGCTATTTCAAGTCCCGACACATCTTAGTGACGCTTGGGTGAATGGAATAGCGTGAGATGTGAGACTTCTCAAGGATCAAATCTCTCAACCCTATCAAAATGTGGAACAAAAATCCAACCGTAAAGCCACATAACACCATCATTACAAATCATAACCTCCTTAGAATCACCCCGCTGCACCGTGTCCCTCAATACCATCAAGTGAGGGTCATCAAGCTGGCGGTCCTTGATACGCTCTGACAATGGTGATTGTGCCACAACACAAGCAAAAACATGGCTAGGCTCCTAAACATCCAATCTCACAAACTGATTGGCCAAAGCCTGAATATCCATGGCTAGTGGCCTCTTTGCTACACGTAAATATGCCAAACTGCCCATGCTCTTAGCCTTCCTACTCAATGCATCGGCCAGCATATTAGCCTTCCCCAGTTGATAAAATATGGTAATATCATAGTCTTTTAGCAACTCTAACAATCTCTGTTGTCGCAAATTAAGGTGTTTCTACTTGAACAACTATTAGAGACTCCGATGGTCAGTATAGAACTCATATAGAACATCGTATAGATAGTGCGTCTAAATCTTCAGTGTGTGAACAATGGATGCAAACTCTAAATCATGCACATGGTAATTCATGTCATGAATCTTCAACTACCTTAACGGGTAGGCAATCACTTGACCGTCTTGCATCAACAACGCGTGAAGGCCAATACACGGTGTAAGATGGAGAACCTGTAGGCTTCACCAACATTGGGGATTTAATCAATGCAGTATAAAGCTTCCGAAAGTTCACATTACACTCATCAGACCATCTTAAAGGAGCACCCTCTTGGGTCAATCTAGTTAAAGGAGTTGCGAGGGATGAAAAACAATCCATGAAACGTCAATAATAACCTGCCAAACCCAAGAAGCTCCGAATCTTTGTAGCTGAAGGCAGTTTGGTCCAACTCTAAACTGCCTCAATCTTCTTTGGATCCACCTTGATCCCCACACTAGACAACAAGTGACCCAAGAATGCCAACTAATAAAGCCAAAACTCGCACTGGGAGAATTTAGCATATATCTTATTCTCCCTCAAACTCTGGAGCACAATCCTCAACTGATGCTCATTATCCTCATGATTATGAGAATACACCAACATCTCATCAATGGAACAATGAAAAAAAAAATCAAGATATTTTTGGAATATACTGTTCATCAAGTACATGAAAGTTGCTAGGGCATTGGTCAGCCCAAATGACATCACCAAAAACTCATAGTGACCATATCGAGTTCTAAAAGCCGTCTTCAGAATGTCTGAATCCTACATCTTCAGCTGGTGATATCCCGACCTCAAGTCAATCTTCGCAAATGCCCGAGCACCCTGAAATGGATCAAACAAATCATCAATGCACAGTAGTTGCTACTTTTTCTTGACTGTAACTTTGTTCAGCTGCCTGTAATCAATACACATCCTCATAGAGTCATCCTTCTTCTTGATAAATAGAACTCGAACACTCCAAGGCGAGACACTCGATCGGATGAAACCCATATCAAGCAACTCCTGAAGTTGTTCCTTTAATTCATTCAACTCTACTAGTGCCATGTGATATGGTAGAATAGAAATGGTCTTAGCGCCCGACACCAAGTCAATACCAAAATGGATGTCCCTATCGGGTGGCATGCCTGACAGGTTTACTGGAAACACATCTAGGAAATCTCTCACTATTGGAACTAACTCAACGGTAGGTGTATCAACACTAGCATCCCTAACAAAGGCCAGATATGCGAAGCACCCCTTCTCAACCATCACTTATGCTTTCGGGAAATATACCACCATACTAAGAACATAATCCAATGTACCTCTCCACTCCAACTATGGCAAACCTGTCGTGGCCAATGTACCAGTCTTGGCGTGACAATCCTGAATAACGTGATAGGGAGACAACCAATCCATACTGAATATCATGTCAAAGTCCACCATATTGAGTAGTGAAGGTTAGCCCTGGTCTTATAACCCCTGATAGTGACCAAATATGATCGATAGACACGGTCTACCACAATAGAATCACCCACATGCATATACACATAAACATGCGTACTCAAGGAATCACGAGATACATCCAAATATGAAGCAAAGTAACATGACACGCATGAATACATTGAACTCAGATCAAATTAATATGTATCTCTATGACAGACCAGAACAATACTTGTAATGACATCATCTAATGCACCAACCTCGGTTCTACCCAAAAAGCATAGCAATAGGTCTGGCCTCCCCTTCTTGGAAGGCCTCTACCCGCCTGACCTCCACCCCTAGTTGGTTGTTTATGTGGATCAGCAACTGGAGCAGAACCATAGCCTATGAAACTTGTGGAACCTGTGGACATTGTGGAGGTGCACCCTTCCTATGTCTAGGACAGTCCCTGACCATATGCCTAGTATATTGATACTCAAAACAACCTCTATGCGGGCATGGCTGCTAAAACAGAGTCTGACGCTGAAGGCACCCTAAGAAGGAGGGAACTCGAAAGTGGCTGTGCTTAATGGGTGATCTGAGAACTTCGAATAGCTGTAGCACTACGAGTAGCCTAAAATGTAGAATGAATTGGTCGACCCATATAACCTTTACAATGACTGTGGCGTGGGAACCACTAATTCCACTAGAGTCTTGTGGCCTTCTAGCCTCTTTGTCCTCCCTCTGCTGGCCTCGCATACGCTATAATCTGCGAGCGATCTCTACAACCTACTGAAAGGGAGTATTATTATCCAACTCCCGTGCCATACTGAATCTAAGACCATAACTGAGCCCCTTGGTAAATCTGTGGACTCGATCTCTGAGTATAGAAACCAAAGCAGGTGCATGGCGGGACAACTCGCTAAACCTCATGGAATACTCCGACAACATCATAATCCCCTGACATAGCTACTCCAACTCTGTGCACCACGCATCCCGGAGGGTCTATAAAATGAGTACCCTCTAAAATATATCTGAAAACTTAGTCCAAATGAGTGGCGCTGCATAATCTCACCTACCCTCTTCATAAGCCTTCCACCACCTATATGTTGCCCCTGCTAGCCGAAATATAGTAAAGGTGACCCTGCTCACCTTCATAATACCCATGTTGCAGAGAATACGATGGCATCGGTCTAGAAAACTCTGTGCATCTTTAGAAACTGTGCCACTGTAAGTAGGAGGATCATACTTCTTGAACCTCTCATGCCTCCTCTGCTCCTCTTCTGATGCCTCTGGCCTGACATAAGGTTGAACCACAATAACAGGTTGTGCTGGCACAACTCCTAGAATCTTGTAAACATGGACCCTCTGCTCTCGAGTACAGGCGGCGGGAGTCTAGGCTCCACCCCCAGCTTGGGAAGTAGATGGAGCAACTGGGATCAATCCCGCCAGAGCTAAAGTACCAAACATGCTCATGAAATGTGACAATGTGTCATAGAGTCCAGAGGTAGTAGCAGGCGTTTCAGGTGCCTGCTCCCCAACCGGAGCTATTGGTGGCTCATCAGTCGTTGGTCTAGCAGGTGCTCTAGTTGCAGAACGTTCCCCTTCTTGGCCTCTACCTGGGACCCAACCTCTCTCTGCTCTAGTTGGGCACGCGGGTGTCTGCTCAGCTGACTGGTAGTGCATGTCCTCATATGCGTATCTATACTGATCGGCAAGACTCTACTAAACATACTTATGACTCATAGCACCTATGAACATAGAGCTTTAATACAAATTTTGCACGACCCCAAAGCGCACCTTAGGAATTGTGATGGCACCTAGTCTCTAAGACTAGGTAAGCCAAACACATGATAACTGTTAATAAAAATAACTAGCTCAACTAAATAAACATTTAACTGATGAAAGAAATAACATCGCTAAAATGGGGGAATAGTTATATAATCCCCAAAACCGGTAGTACAGAGTCATAAGATATGCTGAAATACACTAGAATCTCTAAATACAATACCAGTTTGAGATGATGATAAACAATAGTAAAGATAATATCAGATTGTGACTATGAGGCCTGCGAGCATAATGGTAGATATACCTTGTAGTCTCTGTAGCAGATCACAAACCATATCTAACGTTCGACATGCTCAGAGGTACATGGATCGGCACAAAAATATACTGAAGCATAATATGAGTATACCACAACAATACCCATTAAGTATAAATACTAACCTCGGCGGATTAGTGTCATGCGCAGAACGTGGGGAGCGTGGCAGGCGCTCAACCGAGTAAACCCAGTCGACCAAGCCTACGTTACATCAACCTCTCATCATAACTCATGCATGATTTATCAAAAAATAATTAGATCTTGACTTTCATATTGAATACATTTGACTCAATGGCCCATAAATGTTTTTTTCTTTTTCTCTCATGATGGGTAGATAGCTTCATAAATATCTGTGAACATAAATACATGACGAAACTCAAAACATAAGTATATGACCCACATTATACATGGAGATTCTATGACAATAGATACCTAAGTACATAAAACCAACTACTCTCGAATACCCACTAGAAATGTAGCAGGCTAACCATAATCTGTTGCGCAAAAGATCCCTATCAAATATCCATATAATCCTGTAAAAATATACATGCATCCGTTAAAAAATGCAGCGCCCTAGCAAACGGGATGTGAGTACATGTGGAATAGTACTACCATGTAAGGAAAACAGAACAACATATGAAATCATGGTAATTCAAATAAGAGGCATACGAAGTAAATCAAGAACTACAAAATATCCCGTAGATTCACATTACAAGTCTCGTTATGCTTACATCATTTTAAACTTCTTTTAGGATTAACTAAGCCATATGAACTATGTGTGGAATACATAATATAAAGTAATTTAAATAACATATACAAACAAGGCCAATGAAAGTGTCACCTAATGTCTGCGTTAACAATGCGTCTCACTAGACCGTCCATATCCCTCTCTTATCATACACCTATACATTGCACCTGTGCGTTTCATAGACCGTTCACATTGATTACTTACATAATACACATGTGCGTTTCATAGACCATTCACAGTTTTTACTTACACAATATACCTGTGTATACTTACGCAATACAAATATAGNGTTTGCTTACACAATACACATGTGCGTTTCATAGACTGTTCACAGTATTCACATATCATACACCTATGCATTTCATATTTCATCCATAGGATCACCTACCAGATTATATACCTATGTGTTTCATAGCCCATCCACAAGGTTCACCTATACCATTATACACCTATGCGTTTCATAGCCCATCAATAGGGTCACATATTACATTACAAAACACCTATGCGTTTCATAGACCATACATAGTGTTCCTTACACAATACACCTATGCATTTCGTAGACCGTCCATAGGATTACATATCATATTGTACACCCGTGCGTCTCATAGACCGTCTATAGTGTTCACATATCATATTATACACCAATGTGTTACATTGACCGTCCATAGGATTCACATACACCATATAATACACCTATGCGTTTCATAGACCGTCAAGAGGGTTTATTCATATTATGCACCTATGTGTTTCATAGACCGTCCATAGTGTTTAATTACACAATACACTTATGCGTTTCATAGACCATCCATAGGATCATAACACATCATTATTCACATGACCATATATAAACCCAATGTGACCTGACTAACGCTACGTTTAAGGTCGTAAGTTCCCGGATCATTGGAACACTTCATGTTCATGTTCATGTTCATGCTCATCATGGAGGAACACAACTAATTACGTTAGCTCATGTATGGTAAATGAATAAGTCAATTTCAATGGCACACAACCCAAATACATTATCCATGAGATTTATTGTCACTTAGCATATGACACCCCTCTTCCACTTCATTATATACTCTTTTGTCATCTTAAGGTCATTCGCTAAGTTCATGTTTCTTGGGGACTTAACATCCAAGTCATTTACATTAATTATCTTAGTAGTATACATACTATGATTGAAACCATAGGGACATACAACATCTCATAATTCTCATTTTGGCAAACGGCCAAAGTTCATGTCCACACCATCACTTACTTCTACTTGCCATGGTTGATCATAGGACATCAAGAACATTTAAAACATTTAGGAACACCATAGCCTCTCCTCATGAGGGCATAAGAGCATATAACACATTGGAAACATTAGTACAAATACATTCATCTCATAACCTTTCACAAAATATATCACTTCATAATTACATTCAACTATTTACAACATCATTATTTCACTTACATCATTATATCACCCGTCGGAGTTTTTTAATTTTTCAGATCCTATTGATTCATCCATCTTATTAGGGCGAAAGGTGTTTATGAACTCCAGGTTTTTTGAAACAAAGGAGGTTCCATACAAGAACCTTTAGGTGATAATCCGGAATATTCACTATGCCATGTGTTCATAGCGTAGGCCAAGAAGTTTCCAAAAGATCTCTTATGGTTCACTTGGTATCTCTGCCATCAATACCACAATCTCATGCCTACGATGTCCTTTTTGTTTCATTATATAGTCACAGTCATAGCAATGGAAAAGGAGCACGTTGGAGCTCATAGGCTCATTTTTCAGCAAAATAAGAGCCTTCGGGCGGAGATATGGCCAAGAGAGGAAGGAAGTTTGCATTATTCATCCACCCACCTCCATTGAAAAAATGTTAAGATATCACTTATGGGATAAAGCAAAATGCTTGAAGACTCACCAGACACCTATGACATGTGTCCAGCAAAAATTTCTATGATCAATTTAAATGGGGAATATCGGTACTTCGTTGCTGAAGAAGAAAGTTAAAAGAATAGGAAATATATAAGAACATCATTTGCACGCAAAGAGATATTTCACAAGAGCTAAAAAGTGAAGGCTAGAAGGGTTAAAATACAAGCATAATGCATAATCACGAGCCAAGAAATAATTTGCATAAGTCTTCTAAACCTTTTTAGCCAACTCCCCTTCCATAATCCCCTTTTTTTCTAAACTAAAAACTGCACAAGTGTCTAAAATAATTTTTGCCTCTTAACCCCCTAGGTAAGTACCCATTGGAAGAAACAAAACTATGCACACCTTTTTCATCCTTTTCACCACTCTACCCCATAAGATATTACTATGAAAAAACAAAAAAAACTGCACAAGTTATTCACTTTTTAGCCACTTTAACCCACACAAATTTACCATAAAATCCAAGTGTATCGATTAATCTGCCTACCCATGTCAAGCCATAAATTTCCCCAAGTTCTATGCCATCCAAATACTATTCAAGGGCCCCTTATGTCATCAAAGAAAAGTCATCCATGTCAAGCAATAAATTTACCCAAAACCAATGCCATGCAAATACTATTCATGGGTCATTTTGCCATCGTCCATGTATTGTCAAAACCAATTCGAATATATAAGGCCATGCAATTTGTTTTCTAGTTCTTGATCATGCTTTTATGTTTTGTCTATTAGCCAAATAAGGGTCTTGCATTGTAAAACTTTTATGTTAGTTGTACTTGTTTTACACAAGTTGTACTATGTAATTAAATAAGGGTAGTACATGAGGATAGTTCTGAGGTAAGTACTGATTCCTGCCAAGATTCCTCGGAATAAGAACTTCTGTCTATTTTCATGAATCAGCCCAGAGAGCCAGATGTCTCCGAAGTTGATGATGGTAAAGATGGGATGACTGATAATCCCATTCCACAATGGAGATATGATTCTGCTACAACAAAACAGATAATGAAGAATGATCCAGCACTTTATAGAGCTTGCGCGAGGTACGATTTTAATCATAGGAAAGAAACATTGCTCGTTCCAGGCACCTAGGAAGAAGTTCAAAAGATTTGGGTTGCCTAAATTCTCAGGCGACATGTCTAGGTTCAGAAGCAAAATAAAATACTTTAGAAGGAAAAAATCGGGCAGTGCAAGGAGAAATAAAGCATGTTTTATTTGTAACAAAATAGGAAAGTTTGCGTGAAACTGCCCGCAGTCCAAACAGACTACTAGAATTCTCTTTGAAATAATAGATTACACAAGCGTTCATTTTAGTGATGATGACTATCTTGAATTTGTTTTCTCACTTGAAGATGAGCCCACAGAAGAGACGCTCTTTTCCTTGGATGTTTATGAGGAATATGGTGATGATCATTACTAAATTTCATAACCTAAGGCAAAGGTGAAAGAAGACATTCATAGCATCATGGTGATCTCGCAAGCAGAAATCAAAGTCTATACATCAAAGTGGTACAAACCAACACATGGGAAGATATCCACAACATCACGGTGATCCCGCAGGTAGAATTCAAAGTCTATGCATCCAAGTGGAACAAACCAACACATGTCATAGATTTTATTTGACACGGGAGAATACTCCTCACACATTATCATGTAGTCATTCCAGATGAGTATTGGGTGTCATACTTTAAGAATTTCAACACCGCCTCTAATGGAATTCTGACCACAACCGTTATTACCAAGCACTCGATCACCATTGAATTATTCCCAGGACTAAAGTACAAGACAAAAATGATTATGTCACATGTCCCAGGTAAAGATTTGATTATTGATTTTGACATTTACATGGTTTTGCAGGACAAACTCCAGATCAAAGGCAATGGGATAGCATTCACAAATGACACAACACTCATGTGTAGTATCTCACACTGAATTCTTAACAAAATGTGACAATCCTTTATGGAAAAATGAAGAGTTCTTCATCAAGCTGGCTTTAAAGAAATATGAGAGTATCAATTCTGCAAAGGCAAGTCACTTCCATATGAATCCCGACCACCTTCAGCTTGCAACAAAGGAGTGTCAGGAGCTAGTGGATTTTGATCTCATCGGGCCATCAAATTTACAATGGGCGTGCGAAGCATTTTATGTCAACAAAAAAGCCGAGCAAACAAGAGGTAAATTGATATTGGTAATTAATTATCAGCCACTCAATCAAGTTTTTTGATGACAACTTTCCCATTCCAAATAAGCTCATCCTTTTCTCCCAACTTACCAAAGTGAAATATTTTTCTAGGTTTGTTCTCAAATCATGCCTTTGCATTGCGAATCCACTCGAATGATCGGGAAAAAACTAGTTTTTGCATTCCCGATCACCATTTTCAGTGGAAAGTCATGCCTTTTAGTTTAAAATATGCTCCATCTTTGTTTAAAAAGGCCATGATAAAAATATTTCACTTATTTACATTGATTATAATTTATTTTTCAAGGATACTTGGGAGGAACACTTAATTTTGCTCTATGATTTTGAATCTTTAAGGCGAAAAAATGGCATCATGCTTTCAGCCAAAAAAATGGTTTTTGCAAAACAAGGAATTAATTTTTTGGGCATGCATTTTTCATATGGAGAATACACCCTAGGTCCTCATAATTCTCAAGTTCCTTCCTACTGGGTTCATATCAAATCAAATCTTATATTGTTTGGGAATAATAAATTATGTGAGAGATTTAGTTCCTAATGCTTCTACATATATTTCTCCTCTCACAAAAATGTTGAACAAAAATGCCCAGCCATGGGGCAAGGAACAAAATAATGCAGTTAGAAAAATAAAAGAGTTGTCCTAAAGTGTCCAATCTTTGCACATTCCCTCCAAAGCAAAGAAAATATTTTAGACATATGCCAACAATGAATATTAGAGAACAATTTTTTTTTGAAGAAGAAGAATAAGTCCAAAGAAAAATATGTGGTTACGCTAGTAGAAGATTCAAGGATGCTGAACAAAACTAACATTCCACTTTCAATGAGATTCTTGTTGTGGTTACTACAACTTTCTTGAACCTAATTACGGATATTGCTCCTATTCAGGACTATGCACAAAACTTAGTGGATCACAAGAGGCTACAACAAGTTGCTCGAGATCACGACCAGGGTCAATCTAAAATGGCCCGGTCCACGAGAGATATAGGAGCATTTCGAGGCAGTTTAGGTCACCATTGCATCGGCAGTCACCTAACTCAGAGACTAGCATTCTATCATAGTTTTATGGCCAATTTTATGAACGGGCCACTTATTTAGGTCAAGGATAGAATTTCCAAGGGCAGAGTTTGCAGAATAGTGGGGATAGTAGTAAGATGTGACCTTTGAAGCCACGTTGTGGTCGATGTTGTAGGAGTAATTTTGGGCATAGCTATCAGGGTTCGAATTCGTGTTTCTCATCCAGGCAGCCTGATCATATCATGCGCTTTTGCCCAATAAGAAATCTAGGTGGCATGATACCGCCTACGGGATCGGTAGCAGCCTCTTTATCGACAGCACATCCTCATGAGTTAGGTATACGGCTGTCGATGGGAAGGCATAGAGGTAGAGGTGGAATGCCCATGTCCAGTCCAGGTGGGCAATAAGAAAATCACATCTCTGTGTTGCCAGGACATTAGAATTTAGAGACTTCACCAAACGCGGTGATAGGTATATTATCCGCATTTTTCATTAGTGTATATGCTTTGGTAGATAGGTTCTACCCTATCATATATTAATCCATTTGTTGCTGGTTAATGTGGTAAAGTATGTATTGCTATGATAACCGTTTGATGTGTCCACGCCAGTGGGCGTGTCCGTGATATTTAGGCGAGTGTATCGATATTGCGATATGATGATTTATGATCACCTCACCTTGACCGATTTGAATGAATTAAAAATGGTAGAATTTAATGTCATTATGGGAATTTATTGGCTGGCCTCTTCTTATGCCATAGTAGATTGTTGGAGGAAAGTATTTTGCTTTATCTTTCTGGGAGAGCGCGTTATCGAATGCAATGGCAATGTCGTAGAGCCATAAGGGAAGCTTATTTCTTACCTTAAGGCCCGAAAGATGATCATGAAAGGATGTTTCTATCATATTGTATGGGTACAAGATGCAGAGGCGAAGCATCCCACCCTTCAATCGGTTTTGGTCATTAGTGAATGTCCTGATGTGTTCCCGGATGAGCTCCCGGGCATTCCACCAGAGAGGGAGGTTGAGTTTTCTATCGATGTGCCNGGAATTGATTGGCTGGCCTCTTCTTATGCCATAGTAGATTGTTGGAGGAAAGTATTTTGCTTTAACTTTCTGGGAGAGCCCGTTATCGAATGGAATGGCAATGTCGTAGAGCCATAAGGGAAGCTTATTTCTTACCTTAGGGCCCGAAAGATGATCATGAAAGGATGTTTCTATCATATTGTATGGGTACAAGATGCAGAGGCGAAGCATCCCACCCTTCAATCGGTTTTGGTCATTAGTGAATGTCCTGATGTGTTCCCGGATGAGCTCCCGGGCATTCCACCNTTAGTGAATTTCCTTATGTGTTCCCGGATGAGCTCCCGGGCATTCCACCAGAGAGGGAGGTTGAGTTTTCTATCGATGTGCCACTTGATATTCAGCCTATATCTATTCATCCATAAAGAATGGCTCGTGCGGAGTTTAAGGTTAACAGACTAGTTGAAGGAACTTCTTGATAAGGGCTTCATTCGACCCACCACTTCACCGTGGGGAGACCAAGTGCTATTTGTTCGAAAGAATGATGCTTCGTTAAGGATGTGTATTGATTATCGACATCTAAATATGGTGACCATTAAGAGAAAGAATTCACTTTCAAGGATCGATGATATTGTTTGATCAATTGAAAGGTATCTAAGTATTTTTTGAAGATCGATCTCAGATCTAGATATCATCAGCTAAGGATCAAGGAAGAATATGTTCCTAAGACATCCTTTTGGATCAGATATGTCCACTAAATATGTCTCGTTATGCCACGTGGCCTAACCAATGCACCAGCGGCCTTCATGGATTTGATGACTCGAGTGTTCAAGAGGTATTTGGATATTTTTGTGATCATGTTCATAAATGATATACTGGTATATTTTCGAATAGTGGTGGAGCACGGAGAGAATTTGCGAATGGTTTTACGCATACTTCGGGATCATAAATTGTACCCAAATTTTCCAAGTATGAGTTCTGGTTGAACTTAGTGGTTGATAGTCAAATGGTTTTACGCATACTTCCGGTGAGGGTACATAAGTTGATAGTCAAAAGGCTGAAGCTAAAAAAAATTGGATAAGGCCTATAACCTATACCAAGTTATGCAACTTCCTTGGCTTGGCTGGTTACTACTGAAGGTTTGTTGAGAATTTCTCATCCATATCTGCTTCTTTTACGAAATTGATGCATAAGGAAGCGAACATTCGGTGGACTGGTGGATGTGAGAAGAGTTTCCAGGAGTTAAAGGATATGTTAACCTCGGGGCCAGTATTAACTCTTCCTGAGGGACCAGAGGGGTATGTCATATACTGTGATTCCACAACATAGTAGGCTTAGGTAGCGTACTAATGCAACACGGGAAAGTGAATGCATATGATTCAAGGCAGCTGAGGAAACATGAGAAACAATTATCTGGCTCGTGATCTGGAGCTAGTAGCTATCATTTTTGCTCTAAAGATATGGCGTCACTATCCATACGGAGGTCATGTTAACATATTCACCGATCACAAGAGCTTTCAGTGCATATTCAAGCAAAAAGAGTTTAACTTAAGGCAATTAAAGTGACTCGATATATTAAAGGACTCTGATGTCGATATTCTATACCAGCCCAGGAAGGCAAACATGGTGGATGATGCATTAAGTCAGATGTCTATGGTCATCCTGCAGTATGTGGAAGAGCAAAAATTAGAGATGAATAAGTGTACAGTTGCTTGACACCGGTAACGGAGGAATCACAGTTCTAAATACTGTCGATTCCTTGTTAGTGGCCGAAGCAAAGGTGCGACAATTTGAAGATCCAGCCTTGGCGTAAATAAGAGGAAGCATACCCTTTCAAAAGAAGCAAGCGTTCGGGCTATCTAAGGACGAGGCCCTTAGACACAAAGACCGGTTATGTATACCTAATTTCGGAGGACTCGGAAAGAAGATCATGACAGAGATTAACAAATCTCGAAATTCCATTCATCCGAGGTCAACCAATACGTACCACGATGTTTGACAATTATACTGGTTGAACAACATGAAGAGGTACATTGCTGGGTATGTCACTCGTGTCCAAATTTCCAACAAGTTAAGATTGAACATCAAAAATCGGGAGGGTTGCTGCAATACATGGAAGTTGTGACCTAGAAATAAGAAGCGATCAACATGGATTTCATTACTGGATTATCACGATCACCTCAAGGGTTTGATTAAATTTTGATTATCATGGATCGACTCACCATGCCAGCTCACATTTTTCCAGCCAAAACTACTCTCTTGGCTGAAGAATATGCTATGTTATATATTAAGGAAATAATTCGACTTCATTGGGTTTTGGTTTCTATCATATCAGATAGAGGTGCTATGTTCACAACTAATTATTGGAAATCATTCCACAAAGGGTTAGTTACAAGGATCAACCTCAATACAACTTTACATCCAAAACACCCATGGCCAGGCCGAGCGAACTATTCAAATGCTCGAGGACATGTTACGGGCCAATGTTCTGGACTTCAAGAGTGATTAGGAGGATTGTATATCACTCATCAAATTTTCTTACAAAAACAGCTACCATGCCAGCATTCGGGTGGCACCATATGAGGGCTTACATAGACGAATGTTCATATCTCCTATAGGACGCTTAGAAGTTGGTGAAACAAAGTAATCAGGCCTTGAGTTGGGGCAACAAGCTGGGGAAAAAGTGAAGGCAATTTGAAATTGATTATTGACCACTCAGATTAGGCAAAAATCTTACCCAGATAGTCGGCGACAAGATTTGGAGTTCGCTATAGGAGACTAGGTGTTCTTGAAGATGTCACCTATGAAAGTTGATGAGGTTTGGTAAAAGAGACAAACTCATCCCCTGATATGTTAGACCATATCAAATCATACATGAAGGTCGGTCAAGTGGCTTATAAGCTGGAGTTGCCCCCGGAATTGGAGGCAATGCATCCGGTATTTCATGTATCTATGATCGACATGTGTTTAAGTGATCCATTGCGTATCACCCCTCTTGAAGTTATTTAAGTTACATGAGATCTATCATACGAAGAAGTTCTGGTGGCCATTCTAGATCGTTAAGTCCGAAAGCTAAAAACTAAAGAAGTGGATTCAGTTAAAGTTATTTGTAGGAACAATAGTAAGGAAGAAATGACGTGGAAAACGAAATAAAAAATGAAATCTACATACCCAGATTTTTCCAATCTATGAGAGGCAATAATGAGGTAATCATGATGGGTTATGATCCAACATTCGAGGATGACTATTCCAAAGTGGGAGATGATGTTACACCTCACACTTAAATAAATCTTGGTAAGTTTCGTCTCAAACATGGCCAGTCAGCTGCGACATATGTGAAGGGAAGGGGGATTACACGATTCCGCAATCTTACGCCAGGTGTCCCACCTGGTATTGTAACTAGCGTGGGGTGGTCCATTTTGGATGAGGACCCGATGGAGATTTCTATGTTGTTATAAAAAGGCAGTAAGGCTCATTCCCTCTCATCTTCTAGAAGTATCACCAACACTTGTTCTCCAAACATACTCTTAATTCCCCTTTTGGATTTCCAAACGAGTAAAGGAGAAGTCGAAGATGAGTTTGAATCTTGCAATATTTTATGTGAAGGAGCTTGTAATTATCGTTGTAATAGTTATTATGTAGTTGCATCGATTTTGGGGATTCACTAAAGGCAGTGTTGATCACCCTAGAAGCGTAGCTAGCGCTTCAACAAGGTATGTAGGGTGACTTTCTATGCCCCTCTAAATAATATTGTTCCGTCCTTGTATATTCTTGCCGATAGCATTCCTATTAATGTTTAAATTGTTCCAAGTTGGTATCCTGTGATCGGGAAGCATGGTTCATTTTGAGGTTAAACTTAATATCTGTTGGAGTTGATTCTGCAAATCACCACATATGAAGATGTATCTATTTTTAGCGAGTTGCGCTATAGATAGTCGTGTATGACACCTATTGTGCAACCACTGATCAATTGGGTACGATGTGAAATGCTAACGATCCCTTACATGGTCTGGTACAATCGAGACCTTGTGTGGCATGGTACGACCCGAGCTCTCTATGACATTACCGAGCCTTTGCATTACCGGGTAAGATCAATTCCTTACATGGAGGGTACGCCCGAGACCTTATGAGGTAGGGTTTGATGTGATAAAGGAAATTAATCTTACTGAGTCCTGTGCGAGACCAGGTACAATGTAAAGTAAGATGACCCAACGCAGGGTTAAATAAATCTATATTGTATTTAATACAAAGATTCAGAAGGGTGCCTACTCCTTTGTATCATTGCATCTTTATATCTTATGCCTTCTATTGTTCATGCCCCCGGTGGTTGTCCTCGGTACCCAAGTTGAGACCATGAGATCATGTTTCCTATACTATGACTCTTATTTATATGCTTTCTTAGCTTTATATACTCAGTACATTTTTTGTACTGACGACCTTTTATTTTGTGCATTGTGTTCATGACCATAGGTGAAAATAGACCCGGTGGCGTCCCTCCCCAATAGGGTGTTGTTCAAGTTTATAGGTTGTTTCTCTCCACTCTTTCGGAGTAGATGTTCAATAGTCAATAGGTATTGAAGTAGATGTCATGAACGTTATGGGTACGGTGGAGCCCTGTCCCGACCAAGTGGTGTAATATATATATTGTTTTGATACTCTTAGAGGCTTGCAAGCTAGTGTTAGTATTTGATTGCATGTTATGGCTGGATATGGCTGTGCTAGTGACAGTGGTGATCATGTATTAAATGCTAATGTTTATTTTGCTAAATAGTTATTCACATGTTAATTATAGTGCTAATATTTGGAGGCCTCAATGGCCAGATTTTATGGATAAAAAGAATATAAGAAATGGCGTTGGTTCGCATGGGCCTTCGGGTATCATGTGTCGGTAGCACCTCCCAAGGTGGGGGTGTTACAAGATTCTATTTTGAGAAATAGAATTTTCGGACTTCCTATTTTATTGTTGCTTCAATGTCACTAGATGGTGGTTTTTATCCTGAGGGAAAAATAATATTCTTTTAGGGGATCGTTGGGGCATGATGTGCACCATCTTTAATGAAATGTTAAATAGGTGGAAAATCATGGATATAGACGGCGCTAACAAGGATATACATTAGTACATTAGGATTGTTGGGAAAAGCGGTTGCCTTGTCATCTTACCAAACCAGGGGTTATTAGCTAGTTATTTCNAATTGATTGCTGCTTCAATGTCACTAGATGGTGGTTTTTCTCCTAAGGGCAAAACAATGTTCTTTTTGGGGATCTTTGGGGCATGATCTGCACCATCTTTAATGAAATGTTCAATAGGTGGAAAATCATGGATATAGACAGCGCTAACAAGGCTATACATTAGTAAGTTAGGATTGTTGGGAAAAGAGGTTGCCTTATCATCTTCCTAACCTGGGGTTATTAGCTAGTTATTTTTCTCTACCATTTTGGCCATTCCTGAGGGTTATAGCGGAATAGTTATTCATACTTACATGGGTGGCTGAGCAAGCCAACTGATGGATCGCCTTTTTCATACCTTTCTCAAAGCCATTCTGTAGATGAATTGCACTTTTTCTTTTTAAACACCTGGTAGTATTTTGTTGGATCCTCAAGGCATTATTAATAGGAACATTCAATATTTCATAGGCACTGACTTGTGAAAGGATCTTTGAACCACCACAGATTTTGACACGACCCAAACCGATGGGCCGCGACGGGTGCCCGAATCCTATGTGTCGAACATCCTTAAGCATGCATTTAAGTTATACACGTGAATAACATATGTGAGGGAAATCTATCCAAAAGACAAATGTACATATACATGCGGAAGATAGTGGGCAAGCCAGCAAGGCGGCTATAGACAACTAAATGCCCAAAACTAGAAGCTGACAAGGCCACATATTATCCAACTACACAAACTGTCTATAAACCTCTAATAGAAATACAACTATACAAAGACATGACTGAGCCACGTCATACCCATATATATATACAAGCATATCGTACCAAAATAAAAATCAGCTCCGGATCTAGTGGAGCACGCCAACTCTCGCTGATCAACGATCCTAAAAAGGGGAACCGTCGGCTTGCCTATCTGCACCTGCGGGCATGAAATGCAGACAACGGGAAATAAGGCATCAGTACAAATAATGTATTGAGTATGTAAGGCATGAAAATCAGTACATAAAAGACATAGATGAAACATGGAATAAAGAAATCCATCTGTAAGTCTGAATAACTTTGTAATTTCTAAAACATTTATAATGTCATGCACGTGCATATAAATGTCGTGTCATGCATAGGTATAGGTGTACATAATATCATCAAGCCTCTGAGGGTATCCTATCATAGCGCCTCATCCACCGTGGGAAACATCATCAACATATACTAACTGATCAAGTGGTGGTGCGTATATAACGCCGTAACCGTTTTTCCATATCCCATATACATATATATACATATACATATAATTATTTGTATATAACACCATCTGGTCATGGGTCAATGTACATGTATAAATGAAATGCATGAAAATATGTTAATAATCTCAATATTCCGTTCGGATAAACTTTTGTCAACTGCGTATTATTCTAAGACCCATGAGCAGAAGATATAATAATATGTCACATGGGGAATCAAGGACACAGAGACCCCTAGTATTTCTATGAATAGGGTCGTTTATGAAAACTGTGCGTTTGCTCATTTCTTCTGTATAATTTGGATCATGTCAAAATGAAAGAAGATATAGCCTTAGCATACATGGAGTAGGGTAAAATCCGTATGATATTCTTAGAAAGGTTGCACCGTACTCTTTTAGAACCGCAAAATTTTTACGTTGTTAAGCTTATAATAATTCTTCGTTGGATTTGGTTGAAGAAATCTCATTGTTAATGTCTTCGCAGGAACTGGAATTGTAAGAATTGCTAATGTTTTGTTATGAAGTCAATTGTTGCTATGTTCTGATATGAAGTCATTTGTATTCAAATAATAGAAATAAAAGGTTTTGTACTTACCACCTTACTTACAAGTGTTTGTATTTAAATCATAAGAAAAAAGGTGTCTTTGTTCTTGACATGTTACTTGCCACCTAACCAAAGATAACTAATAGTCATGTTCTCAAGAAGTGGCTTGCTCCCACGTTATTTGGGGGGGTGGATGTTTTAATCTTTATCTTATAATTTATTAATTAACTAGGTAATGTCCCGTTACCCGATAATTAACCAATTACTCGCATAATTAAGAATTGTCTCACATTACTTAAAGTTCTACTCATTTTTAATATACCTTATACATCATACTATCACGGTCATATGGTACCTTGTATAGTACTAGTCCATAAATATCGAGTATTATAGCTAGGATCGTATTTTATCCCCAAATCGGCAACCTTTAACGAAACTCATTTTCTTTAATTCGTGTATCTTTTACCCTTCATGGCACTTACTTATCGCTTGTTATAAATAGCATAAATACGTTAACCTGGAGATAATCTCCTCCCCGAGTCTACGTCGATTAACTGAAGGTGAAAGTTTAACATACGAAAACACGAGATGTAACATCCTTCCCTCCTTAGAAACATTCGTCCTCGAATGTTTATATTCCCGGGAACTATATAACTTTGGCAGAGTCGCCTTCATAACAATACTACTACAAACGCTTCCTGTAGAACTCAATAATTCAACGCCACGTAGGACCACAACCATCAATAACGACAATGGCCTTACACGACCAATGACAATAACTAACACAAGAATCCAAACACGTATCTTAAGGTTGTGATATCTCAGTCGGAACCTTCTCTGGAGGAGGAACTAATTACGGATATCTAGACTTCATGTCTACCTTGGCCTCCCAAGTCATTTCTTCCTCATTGTTGTTTCTCCAATGTACTTTTACCCAAGCTACGTCTTTAGTTCTCAATCTCTGTACCTGTCCGTCTAATATGGCAATGGGCGTTTCTTCATATGATAACTGCTTTGTGACCTGAACGTCGTCAACTGACACAATTCTGCAAGGATCTTCGATACATTTATGGAGGATAGACACATGAAAGACTAGATGTACAGGTTCCAAGTCCGAAGGCAAGTCCAACTCATATGCTACCTGGCCTACCTTGTGTATGACCCTATATGGTCTAATGTACCGAGGGCTAATTTTTCCTTTCTTACAAAACCTCATGACATCTTTCATTGGTGATACCTTTAGGAATACCCAGTCATTAATCTAAAACTCCAATTCTCACCGTCAATTATCCGCATAAGACTTCTAACGGCTTTGAGCAGCTAATAGCCTTTCCTGTATAAGCTTAATTTTCTCGATTGCCTGTTGTACCAATTCTGGTCCTACTAACATAATTTCCTCCAACATCGAACCACCCTATAGGCGACCTACACTTCGGCCCGTAAAGAGCTTCATATGGAGCCATCTGAATACTGCAATGGTAGCTATTATTATATGCGAACTCAAAAAGCAGCATATGATCATCCCAGCTACCCTTGTAGTCTATCACACAAGCTCGTAATATATCCTCAAGTGTCTGAATAGTACGCTCAGCTTGTCTGTCTGTCT
>AWOL01S0000216.1:5956-34756 GCA_000715115.1 Nicotiana otophora | reverse complement strand
GTACAGTGGTATTGGTATTGAGAGTGATTGTGGTTGATGTCTCTATTGAGATGGCCTAGCTGATCCGGTCGTGATCGGACTCCGTGCTAAAAGTACGGTGGTATTGGTATTGTGAACAATTGTATTGTGAACGATGATACATCGGCACTAAGGATCTCCAACTTAAAAATATGGAAATTTACTTCAACATTTATGTGGTTCTAACTTGATGTTTTGGTATTGTTCGAGGCTTCCATTGATTTTATGATTGTTCCTCCTCGTAATATTATTCATTCTATTGAGAAGGTGTTTAGATACTAGTGTTATTCGAAGGTACTAACATCCCTTTTGCCAGTGGCGCTGCATCTTTAAAGGATGCAGGTGGTTCCACAACAGGAGACATTGATCAGTAATAGCGATACACCCTCTTTCCAGCTGACTTGGTGAGCCCCACTTCATTTCGATGTCATGTATCTTTTGTTCATTTTGTATTGTGTTTGAAGTATAGTCGGGGCCTTGTTGCCGACATTATCATAGTACTCTTCTTCATCTATAAAGGCTCTGTAGAAATAGTGTGGGTTGTATATTGGTGTTGGGAAGGTCAAATAATGTTATGTTATGGTTGTATTAATTGTTCCATTTCAGACTATGAAAAATGTGTCTGAAATTTGAGACTTTAAAATGATGAAACTATTGGTAATGAATTGGTATTGTAGAGATGGTCACCTTATTGGCTAATTGGTATTGTAGACTCGGCCGAGTTCACTCGGTTGAGCACCGGTCGCGTTCACCGATTTTGGGGCGTGACAAACTTGGTATTAGAGCCTAAGGTTTTAAAGTGTCCTAGGATGTCTCGGAGCCGTGTCTAGTAGAGCCCTTCTTATCGGTGTGTTGTCGACCACATCTATAATTAGGATGCTACTTGGGCATTTAGGAATAATACCCTTCGTTCATGTTCTCGATCGTGCAATAAAACTGATTGTAAGATTGTTCCTTCTTTAACTCGTGCTTTGCACTAACTTTCAGTATATGGAAACTAAGAAGAACACAAGAACTGGCCAAAGAGCCAGTGTCATCCTAGGAGTGGCAGTTGATTCTATATTTAATGATGCGGGTAAGCAACCAAGGAGTGAGAATATTCCTCCAGTTATTACGCTGCCTGACTCTACTACAACTTATCAGACCATACCTGTCCCTATACCTACTGAGGGTGCAACGGTCCCTCTAACTGATATACCAGTTCTACCACCAGTTCCAACTTCCGATTCAGGTGTTTCTAATGTTGATCTTAGGGGAGCCATGCAGATGTTGGCTCAGATTGTGGCTTCCTAGTCCCAAAGATCAAATGTTGCACCCACTTCTTCCAGTTAGCCAGGGGATTCTGCTAGTTCCAGGGTGAACAGGTTTCTCCAGTTTGATCCTCCAGTGTTCATGGGTACTAACCCAGAAGCGCGGACCCCCAGACTTCATTGATGAGATGCACAAAACTCTCTGAGTTATGCGTGTTACTGAGAAGGAGGCAGTGGAATTGGCTTCCTACTTCCTAAAAGAGGTGGCATATTCTTGGTTTGAACTATGGGTGGAGTCCCATGAATGGAGCCCTTCGATGAAGTGGGGTGAGTTTGCCGATGCCTTCATTGATCATTTCTTGCCTGCCGAGACTAAGGAAGCCCATGCTGCTGAGTTTGAGAACCTGAGGCAAGGTAGCCTGAGTGTTTGGGATTACCATTTGAGATTCATGTACCTGTCAGAGTATGCTATTTACATGTTGCCCACTATGGAGGCTAGAGTGCGCCGGGTTGTGCATGGGCCTTAGTCCCTTGGTAATTAATGCGGCCGCTACAACTGCCTTGAATTTTGATATGAACTATGGTAAGATGGTGGCATTCGCTCAAGCCACAGAGACTCGCAAATTGAAGAACAGAATGGAGTGAGAGTGTAGCAATAATGCCCGGTCTACGGGGAACTTTGGTTGTTTTTCTGGTGGAGGAATGTCAATATTCAAGGGAGGGTCGCCAGGTCCAGCTCAGTCCTCGGCTAGTGCACCACCAACAGGTCCCAGTCAGCAGCAACAATGGAGTCATTTCAGGCCCAATCAGGGCAACTGGGGCTCCTATCAACAGGGTCATCATGGTGTTAGATTCCAGCAGCAGCGGAGGCCCCCATGCCCTAAGTGTGGAAAGATGCACCTAGGAATATTCTACGAGGACTTACCCATATGCTACAGATGCGAATTGAGGGCTCACATTTAGAGGGATTGTCATTCGTCCCGCCAGTATGCGGGCAGGGGCCCAGCACAACCAGCCAGTTCTGCAACTACTACATCCATAACACCTCCTCCAGCTCGAGGTACTCCAACACCCATAGGGCATGGTGCAGCTAGGGGGGAGCACAGAGTCCAGGAGGATCCAGCCGTTTCTAAGGTATGAGGGGTCATCAAAATTCAGAGGCTTCTCTAGATGTTGTTACAGGTATATTGACTGTCCAATCTCATGATGTGTATGCTCTTATTGATATCGGTTCAACTTTGTCATATGTTACTCCTTATGTTGCTATGGAATTTGTGATAGAACCAGAACAACTTCATGAGCCATTCTTTATATCTACTCCAGTTGGTGAGTCTATTGTGGCCCCGCGGGTTTATAGGGATTGTATTGTCACATTGCGTGGTCGGGACACCATGTATAATCTCATTGAATTTGGGATGGTCGATTTTGATCTAATAATGGTAATGGACTAGATTTATTCATGTTTTGCCAAACCAGGACCATTAGGTTCGAATTTCCAAATGAGCCAGTCAGTGAGTGGAAGGGGATGATTTGGTGCCGAAGGGTAGGTTTATTTCTTACCTTAAGTCCGAGAAGATGATCAATAAGGGATGTGCTTACCATTTGGTCCGGGTTACCAACACCGATGCTGAGGCACATACACTTGAGTCCCTGCCTGTTGTGAATGAATTTCTGGGAGTCTTTTCGGATGAGCTCCCTTGGATCCCACCAGACATGGAGATTGATTTTGGGATTTATGTGATGCTAGACACAAAACCTATATCTATTCCGCCCAATAGAATGGCACCAGCAGAATTGAAGGAGCTAAAGGAACAATTGAGAGATTTGTTAGAGAAAGGTTTCATCCGGCCAAGTGTGTCACCTTGGGGCGCACCTGTCCTTTTTGTAAGAAAGAAGGATAGGTCACTGAGAATGTGTACTGACTAACGGTAGCTCAACAAGGTCACAATCAAAAATAAATACCCACTACCAAGGATAGATGACTTGTTTGATCAATTGCAAGGTGCCAGGTACTTCTCCAAAATTTATTTACGATCCGGGTATCACCAATTGAAAAACAGAGAGCAGGACGTTCCGAAAATAGCTTTTAGAACCCGATATGGGCACTTGGAATTTTTGGTGATGTCTTTTTGGCCAACAAATGCCCCGGCAGCCTTCATGGATCTTAGAACCGAGTTTTCAAGTCATTCCTCGATTCCTTTCTGATAGTGTTCGTTGACAATATTCTTGTATATTCACGAAGTTGAGAGGACCATGCTGATCATCTCAGTGTAGTTCTGCAAACACTGCACCAGCACAAGTTATATGCAAAGTTTTCAATTTGTGAATTTTGGCTTTAATCTGTCGCATTACTAGGTCATGTCGTCTCTAATGAAGGAATTAAGGTTGATCCTCAGAAAATTGCAGCTCTGAAGAATTGGTCGAGGCCTACAACTACAACGGAGATTCGCAGTTTCTTAGGCTTGGCTAGATATTACAGAAAGTTTGTGGAGGGGTTTTCTACTCTTTCCTTTCCATTGACTAAATTGATGCAAAAGGAAATTAAGTTCCAATGGTAAGATGTTTGTGAAATGAGTTTCCAAGAGTTGAAAGCAAGATTTACTACGACACCGGTATTGACCCTACCAGAGGGTATAAATGGATTCGTGGTATATTGTGATGCTTCAATGATTAGGATTGGGTGTGTATTAATGCAACATGGGAAGGTGATAGATTATGATTCTAGGCCACTAAAGAATCATGAAAAGAACTATCCAACACATGACTTAGAACTCATAACGGTGGTATTGGCATTGAAAATTTAGTGTCATGGATTATTATCGTTGTTGTAGTTTAAAGTGAGATGAGACGATTTCAGCGTGGTCATTGGATAGACAGTGATAAGACATGTTAAGTCTATCTCTTCTTTCCTTTTGGCATGATGCATATGATACAAACAAAACGAGCAAATATGCAACTTTCACAAATGACTCTATTCTTAGAAGTAATAGGGATGCCTATGTTCTTGATTACCCCTGTGTCCTATTATTATATCGTTTGTTAATGGGTCTCATAAATACATAAGTTGATAAATTTTCTTTAACAATATTAAACGAAGGCATATTTATCTTTTGACATTTCGAGAGATCTTATTGACTTACTTCATTATTCATTGAATTCATATATACATATACATTCACCCATGACCAGATGGCGGTATATATGCGTATATTATATGTACATGTGGTATGGGCAAAGGTTTCGGTGTTATATATGCACCAGCCACCTGATCAACTGGCATACGTTTATGATTTTGCCCACTAAGGCCGAGATGATATGATGGGATGCCCTTAGAGGCTTGATGATGTTATATACGCATATACCTATGCATGATATGACATTTATACTCATATACATGACACTATAAAGATCATGATTACTGAGCTATTCAGACTTACAAATTGAGTCCTTTACTCCTTGTTTCTTTCACGTCTTTTATATACTTCTTTTCATGCCTTACATACTCAGTACTTTATTAGTATTGAAGTCCCGGGGGCACTGTGTTTCATGCCCGTAAGTCCCGATAGACAGGTTGACAGCCCTCCTAGTAGGATATCTGCTCAGTGGAAGGTGTTGGTGCACTCCACTTGCTTTGGAGTTGCCTTTTTGGTCAGTATGCTCTAGGCATGTATTGATTTGTATGGTAGAGTCCTGTCCTGACCATTACGATTTTTATGTACTTTTAGAGGCTTGTAGACAGATGTCATGTATATGGGTACTTGTATGGCCTTGTCGGCCTATGTTTTGAGTGTACAAATGATCATGTCGTCCTTATAGGCCCTTATGTCACATGTATAAGTTTCTATATCATGCTGGATCATCCTATGTTGAGTATTCCTTTACGCTTTATTTTGGTTATCTCGTGATGACCCGTCTATCCTATTTACCCATGATGGTATGATAAGAAAGATACTCTATGTTGGTACTCGGTTGAGTAAGGCACAAGGTGCCCTTTGCGGCCCTCCGATTTGGGTTGTGACAATAAGGCCATCTAAGGAGCCATCTAAATACTCGATAGGTAGTTGTTGTTGTAGGAGAACTTTGCAGGTAGTAGAAACTAATCCCATGAACACCTAAAATCCATAACACAGGCACATAGCATATCCTCCAAAATCAGAATGGTGTGCTCGGAGTGCCCGTCTATCTGGGGTTTAAAATGTTTTACTCAACTCAACTTGTGTGCCTAACTCATGCTGTACAGCTTTCCAAAAATACAATGTGAAGAGCGTGCCTTGATTGCAGATAATGTACACCTGAACACCGTGGAGATGGACAATCTCACGAATCCAGATCTGAGCCAGCTACTCTAAAGAATAGGTAGGCACAACCGGAATGAAGTGTGCAGACTCCGTCAGTCTATCCATAATAACCCACACTGTGTCAAATTTCTTCAAAGTCTATGGGAGCCAAACAACGAAATCCATGGTAATACGATCCCACTTACACTATGGAATCTCAAGTCTCTGAAGCAAATCGCCCAACCTCTGATGCTCGTACTTGACCTGCTGACATCTCAAACACCAATCCACATACTCTACTATATCTTTCTTCATTCTTCTCCACCAATAGTGCTGACTCAAATCCTGATACATCTTGTGACACATGGATGAATGGAATATCGCGAAGTGTGAGCCTCCTCAAGGATAGTCTCATGAAACCCATCCACATTGGGAACACATATACGGCCCTACATCCACAACACCCCATTATCTCTATAGAAACCTCCTTGGCATTGCCGTGATGCATTGTATCCTTAAGGGCAAGCAAATAGGGGTCGTCATACTGACGCACTCTAATGCACTCATACATGTAAGACCGAGAAACCACGCAAGCAAGTGTCATGCCACAAACTCAGGGTGCACGACTGGTGCTCAACCGAGAGAACCCGACCGAGAAAGCTTGTTCATTACCTTATACTTGAACTTATTCAAGAATAACAGTAAAACCCAATTCATTAATTAAGCGGTGAGGAGGATCAAGTAAAAAACAACTCAAACTCGTTATCAGTAGTTACATCGTTTATAAGTTTCAAAATACATAATCTTTCATAGTTTGGTGTGGAACGTGTGATATAATTACAATATTACCAAATTGACTTTCCCCATACCAACATACCACCCACGCTATTGGCATGCCCCAACCTCGGGAAGCGCGACTGGCACTCAATCGAGTGAACCCGGTCGAGCGAGCATGTTAGATACTTTCTACCCAACTTACCCATGATCAAGAGAAGACATGATTTCATATATTATACAGTAGGAAGTCCATGCACACAATACTAAATCGTTTCATTAGCTATTTCGTCTTTAAGTCTCAAAATACACATATTCATATAGTTTGAGTGGGAAAAGTGATCAAACACAACATAACTTGTTTAACATTCCCAACACCTAAATACCAACCCACATAGTGTCTACGGAGCCTCAGAAAGATATAAAAGTGTCTATGATAGTGCCAGCGACAAGGCCCCGACTATACCTTGAGACGTGCTAATAACAAGAATAAAAGATATAATACATGACCCCGGGATGCAGTGGGTCTCACCAAGTCTGCTGAAAAGAGAATGTACCACTATCGCTGATCAACACTGCCTGCTATGTAACCATCTGTATCCATTTAAAGAGGCAGCGCCCCAGGCAAAAGGGACGTTAGCACCGTTGAATAGCACTAATATGTATAGCTAAACACCATCTCAATAGAATGAATAATAATACAAGGGGGAAAAATCAAGAATTCAACAAGAGCTTGAAATATTATTAAAATATCAAGTTAAGGATCACATAAGTTTTCACGTCAATTTCCGCATTATTGGGTTGGGTGATCTTTAGTGCTGATATTCCACAATTCACAATACCACCGTATTCTTACACGGAGTCCGATCATGACCCGATCGGCTAGGTCGTCTCACTTGAGACATCAACCATAACCACAATTTCAATTATCATTTTTATCACAATCACCACCATGTGTGCGGCATGTCATCCGATCACGGCCCGATAGGCTAGGCCGTCTCACCCAAGAGGTTACCTTTTTTAGTCAATCATCTCACATCATACTTCTTTCATATCTTTTCGATTCATTGGCACTAGTGATCATGATTACAAAGTCATTCTTGGAACTTGGTCGTATCTCATAATTTCAGTTCCCTTTTCCATATTCTAACATCATTATCATTATCAACAATAATAAGGCTTTCCATTCAAGACATTAAATTCACATAAGAGAAATTTGGGAATCTTAGATACATAGAGGCTTTTTATACAATTTGGCCTAACCTTTATTCGATCTTGACATGAACACCGGGGATTCGATTCTAAGAAGAAGGGGGTTTAGNAATTTGGCATAACCTTTATTCGATCTTGACATGAACACCGGGGATTCGATTCTAAGAAGAAGGGGGTTTAGCGAACATTCCTCAATTGAGCTTCTCAAACTCTAAAATGATCCGGAATTCTTAGCAACTTCAATCTATTTTATAAATATAACAAGTTGGACCAAAATTAGGAAGATGATCATGATTTTAGTTCATTTGAGCATATTATCAAACACTAGGTGTACATTAAGGTTTCAAGGTCCTTTTGTGGAAGATTCCTTCATTCCCCAACCCATTCTCTGCCATTTTTATCTCACAACCTTCCTACATACTTCAAGAATACATGCATGCAAGACAACAACCCCCACACCCAATAATTGTCTTCTAATTATTCCATTTTTTGTAAATTTTCGAAATTGAGAGCTAGGACATAGATTCTTACCTTTAGGTTGAAGACTCCTTTGTTAATCCTCAATGATTGAGCAAGAATTGATGGGTACTAGGTTAAAGGTCACTCCCCCACTATACGAACTCTCTCTCACTCGAAAATATTAGAAATGTGCTCAAAATGAGCTATGGCTTATGTTTTAATGAAATTGGGTCGGGTTTGAAAACCCTAAAATTGAAGCCCCAGAATAGGTTATATGGTGGCATATGCGACCACATAATGGTTATGTGGTCCGCATATCGGTCGCATAATTTGGGTGCCAAAACTGGAAAGGAATGCGGTCACTATGCGGCTCGCAGACCCGTTCTGCGGTCGCATAATGCACCGAGACCTATTTTGCGGTAGCATAATGCACCGCAGAACCTCCCTCTGTAAAATTCCAAAGGGGGATATATGACAAGAGTACGGCCTGCGAAATGGTTATGCGGTCGCATAATGGGCCGCGAAAAGCACATCGAGATGACCCAGAAAACTGCCTCACTCTACGACCCGTTTGCGGTCCGCAGAGTGGTTCTGCCCACGTCCATTTGTTCAAATGATACATAATTCATAGAAGGCAACCCTTAGAATTTTCACAGAACACAACTTAATAAATACATGGCTATTCAAACAAATAAGGATACTTTTTCTTCATTCCTTCCTCGGCATCCCAAGTAGCCTCTTCAACTTGTTGGTTTTGCCATAACACTTTCATGAAGGCAATTTCTTTATTTCTCAACATCCAGACTTGCCTATCAAGAATGGCAACTAGAATTTCTTCATATGACAGTTCTTCATTAACCTCAATGGCCTCAACCGGTACAATAGCTGACGGATCTCCAACTACCTTCTTCAACATAGACACATGGAATACCGGGTGCACTAATGACATCTCAGGTGGTAGCTCAAGCTTGTATGCCACCTCACCGATCCTCCGAATGATTCTGTGCGGTCCGACATACCTCGGACTAAACTTTCCTTTCTTACCAAATCGCATTACACCTTTCATGGGGGAAATTTTCAAGAATACCCAATCATTTTCTTTGAACTCCAAATCCCTACGACGAACATCCAAATAGGACTTCTAATGACTCTGAGTAGTCTCCAACTGCTTCTTAATTATTTTAACTTTTTCCATAGCCTAATGTACAAGGTCAGGCCCTATCAACTCTGCTTCCCCAATTTCTAACAACCCACTGAGAGATCTACATCTCCTACTATATAATGCCTCAAATGGTGCCATTTGAATAATAGCATGAAAGTTGTTGTTATAATCAAACTCTATGAGCGGAAACTGATCATCCCAGCTACCCTTGAAGTCGAGAACACAAGAACACAACATTTCCTCAAGCATCTAAATAGTTCGCTCTGCTTGCCTATCTGTTTGTGGATGGAAGGTTATACTAAGATTCACCTGAGTAGCCTGACGAATTACTTGATATACAACTGAGCAAACTATTCCGATGTGTCGGTAGATTTAGCTGGCAAGAAATGAGCTAATTTCATGAGCTGATCCACAATCACCCAAATTGAGTAAAACTTGCATGGAATGCGTGGTAATCCTACCACAAAATCCATATTAATCATTTCCCATTTCCACATTGGAATTTCTATGTTCTATGCCAACCCACCAGGCCGTTGGTGTTCGGCCTTCACCTGCTGACAATTCGGACATCTTGGCACAAAGTCCGCCACATTCCTCTTCATGTCATTCCACCAATAGACTTCCTTGAGATCATGATACATATTCGTAGAACCTGGGTGCACGGAATACCTAGAAGTGTGAGCCTCATTCATGATTCTTTCCCGGAGATCATCTACATTTGGAACACATAGCCGCCCTTGGTACCTTAGTGTACCCTCATCCATGCCAAAAGTAAAAGCTATAGTTTTATGTTTTTGAATCCCCTCTTTCAATTGCACCAAAAATGGATCATTGTATTGCTTCTCTTTGACTTCAACAAGGAGCGATGATTCAGCCCTATTTTGCACAATTACCCCTCCTTCATTAGAGTCTGCAAGGCAAACTCCCAAACTATCCAATCCATGAAATTCCTTGGTCAACGACGTTTGACAAAACTCCAAGTGAGCCAAACTACCCATAGATTCCCGGCTAAGAACATACATCACAACAATGGCTGTTCCCAGGTGATATAGAATATCGATGTCGTAATCCTTGTGTAACTCAAGCCATCTTCTCTGCCTCACATTCAACTCCTTTTGTTTGAAAATATATCGAAGACTCTTGTGGTTCGTGAAAACATCCACATAGACCCCATACAAATAATGATACCAAATTTTCAATGCAAAAACCACCGCCGTAAGTTCTAAGTCATGTGTTGGATAATCCTTTTCATGATTCTTGAGTTGCCTAGAAGCATGTGCTATAACCTTGCTGTATTGCATTAACACACATCCAAGCCCAATTCTTGATGAATCACAACATACAACAAATTCATATGTCCCCTCTGGCAGGGTCAACATCGATGTCGTAGTCAATCTTAATTTCAACTCCTGGAAGCTCCTTTTACAAGCATCGAACCATTGGAACTTAACCGCTTTCTAAGTCAATTTAGTCAATGGAGAGGCAAGAGTAGAGAACCCCTCCACAAACTTCATGTAATATCCTGCCAAGCCTAAGAAACTGCGAATCTCGGTTGGCGTTGTGGGTCTAGGCCAATTCATTACTGCTGCCATCTTTTGAGGATCAACCTTAATTCCTTCTCTGGAGAGAACATGACACAAGAATGTGACAGACTCGAGCCAAAATTCACATTTTGAAAATTTCACATACAATTAGTGCTGATGAAGAGTCTGCAAAACTGCCCTTAGATAATCGGCGTGGTCCTCTTGACCTCGTGAATACACAAGAATATCGTCAATTAATACAATCACAAAGGAATCGAGAAAAGGCTTGAAAACCCGATTCATAAGATCCATGAAAGTCACCGGTGCATTTGTTAGCCCAAAAGACATTACCAGAAATTCAAAGTGCCCATACCGGGTCTTGAAAGCTATTTTCAGAGTATCTTGCTCCCTCATCTTCAGTTGGTGGTACCCAGACCGTAAATCAATTTTAGAGAAGTACCTAGCACCCTGTACCTGATCAAACAAATCATCTATTCTTGGTAATGGGTATTTGATTTTGACTGTGACCTTCTTGAGCTCTCGATAGTCAATTCACATACGTAGTGACCCATATTTCTTCCTCACAAAGAGAACCGGTACACCCCGTGGTGACACACTCAGTCGGATGAAACCCTTCTCTAACAAATCCTTCACCTGTTCCTTTAGCTCCTTCAATTCTGCCGGTGCCATCCTATATGGTGGAATAGATATAGGCTGCGTTCCTGGCATTACATCAATCACAAAATCAATTTTCCGGTCTGGCAAAATCCTAGAGAGCTCATCAGGAAAGACCTCTGGAAATTCATTCACAACTGGCACAAATTCGAGTGTAGGCGTCTCAGCATCGGTGTCCGTAACTCAGACCAAATGATAGATACACCCCTTATTAATCATCTTCGTGGACTTAAGGTAATAAATAAACATACCCTTTGGCATCACATTATCCCCCTTCCACTCAATGATTAGCTCATTAGGAAGTTCAAACCTCACAATTCTAGTTCGGCAATCGAGCTTCACAAAACATGAATAAAGACAATCCATGCTCATAATTACATCAAAGTCGGCCATCCTCAATTCGATGAGATCGTCCATGGTGTCCCGACCACGTACCATGACAACACAACCCCTATAAACCCATGCGGCCACAATAGACTCGCCAACCGGAGTAGATATAGAGAACGGCTCAAGAAGTTATTCCGGTTCTATCCCAAATTCCATAGCAACATAAGGGGTAACATAGGACAAGGTGGAACTAGCATCAATAAGAGCATATACGTCATGATATTGGATAGTCAATATACCTATGACAACAACTGTTGAAGCCTCTGCACTCTGGCGACAACTCATAGCATATAAATGGTTGGGTCTTTCTGAACTCTGCGCACCACCCCTAGTTGCACCAAGCCCTGCTGGTGCTGGAGTGCCTCGAGCTGGAGGGGGTGCTGAAGATATAGCAGCTGCAGAATTGGATGGTTGTGTTGTGCCCCTGCCAGCATCCTGGCGGTATGAACGACACTCCCTCTTAATATGACCCCTCAATCCGCACCCATGACATATAGGTAAGTCCATGTAGTAGATTCCGAGGTGTATCTTCTCACACCTGGGGCACGAAGGGCCTCCACTGCTGCTGGAATCTCCCTCTTGATCGGCCCTTCTAGTGGGGTCCCCTGCTGCCCTAATTGGGACTGTAATGACTCCCTTGCTGCTGACTGGGCCCTGCTGGTGGTTCATTGGCTGAAGACTAAGCAACAGACTGGGATGGCCATGATGACCCTCCCTTGAAAGCTGATGTTCCCCCACCAAATGACTCCCCAAAGTTGCCCGCGGACCGAGCCTTGCTGGTTCCCCCTCTAGGGAGACCCCTAGCTGACTGACCTCCACTGTCTACGGAGCCTTTATTAGATACAAAAGAGTACAAGTATAGTTCCCGCAACAAGGCTCCGCCTATACCTCAAAACATGGTGATAAAATAAACAAACGATACATGACCCTGAGTGAAATGGGGCTCACCAAATCAACAGGGAAAAGTGTGTAGTGCTATCGCTGATCAGTGTCACCTGCTGTGGAACCATCAACATCTATTAAAGATGCAGCGCCCCCAGCAAAAGGGACGTTAGTACTGTTGAATAGTACTAGTATATATGACTAAACACTCTCTCAAAGAAACGAGCAGTAATGCAAGTAAGGACAGTCATAATATCAGTTAAAGCCTCAAACAATTACCAAATATCAAATTAGAGATAAGATAAGTTTTAAATAAATTTCCAAATTTTAAGTTGGGAAATCTTTGGTACCGGTATACCACTATTCACAATTTCGATTATGATTTCCAACAGAGTTACCACCATGCGTGCGGCATGGCATCCGATCATGACCCGATCAGCTAGGATGTCTGATGCGAGACATCAACCAAATCACAGTTTCAATTACCATTCTAACACAATCACCACCATGTGTGTGGCATGGCATCCGATCACGACCCAATCGGCTAGGCCGTCTTATGCAATACATCAACCAAATCACAATTGCAATTACAATTCTAACACAGTCACCGCCATGTGTGTGGCATGGCTTCCGATCACGACCCGATCAGGTAGGCCGTCTCATGTGAGACATCACCCTTTTCTATTAATTACCCTGTTTCACATTTTTGCACATCTCTTAATTTCATTGGCACTAATGGTCACAATTGTATTATTTCTCTTGGCACATTTATCGTGTATGATATTTAACATTTCATATTTCACATTTCGCAATACGTGATTCGTATTTCATGTTTCGTATTTCATGCACACCTTTTTACTTTCAACCATCATCATGGACTTTCCAACAGCAAGGCATTTCTATTCACGACATTTAAGCACACATTTGAGCAAATAGGAGTTTTAGGCACATTACGATTTCTTACACAAGCTTTCATTAGCTTTCCTTTGAAATAACACTTGAGGTGAAAGAATTTAGATATGCAAGCCCTACTTTGAACACATTCTCAAATAGTAGTACAACATAACAAGAGCATTTGAATTACATATTGATCACGGATGTCTTTTGACACCAGCTTATCCGGGTAATCGATTCACAATAAGCAACTCGGGACTTACATGGATATTGTGGGGTTAAATTTTAAGAGAAGAGTTTAGCCAACATACCTTACTTGAGCTTCCTTAACTCTAAATGTTCCAAAAATCTTAGCAACTTCAATCTATTTTAGAAAATTAGCAAATTGAACCAAAATTAGGAAAATGATAATGGTTCTAGCTCATTTGAGCATTTTATCAAGCACTAGGTGTACATTAAGGTTTCAATGTCTGTTTATGGCGGATTTCTTCATCCTACAACCCATTCTTTACTATTTTAGCTCAACAATATCCCTACATCCCATGATCAATCATGCATGCAAAATAAGCCACTCTCATACCCATGAATTATCTTACTACTTGCCCATTTATAGTTAAATTTGAAAATTAAGTGATAGGGTGTAAAATCTTACCTTTAGGATGAAGACCTAGTCTGCTTCTCTTGTTAATTCTTCCAAGATTTTGAGTAAGAATTGGACAATAATTGATTGAGGAACCCTCTCCCTCTCTAAAGCCTTTTCTCTCTCTCTCCAAATATCAAGTTCTACCTTCAGAAATGGTCCATAGGGTCTAAATAACGAAATGGGATCGGGTTGTAAAAACCCAAAAAATGAAGGTCCAAAATGGGATATGCGGTCGCATATACGACCTCATAATGCTTCTGCGGTCCGCAAAATAGCCCTCAGGAACTGGGCTGGTCCGCCCCACTCTGTGGCCGTTATGAGCCGCAGACCTGTTCTGTGATTGCATAATGTGCCGCAGAACCTCCCTCCACAAAATTTCCAAGCTGGCTCTGCGATCAGTTTCCGGTCCGTGAAATCATTTTGCGGTCGCATAATGGGCCGTAGAATGACATCCAAAATGGCCCAAATGACTTCCTCACTCTACGTCTATTCTGTGGCCTGTAGAGAGATTCTGCGGCCGCATAATAGACTTTAGAAATGCCCAGTTCTGCCAAATATATTCCTCCAACTATACATTAACACATACGCCTACCTCGGCACCACGAAACATCGGGTTTTTTTAGGAAAATATTTACGGGGCCTTACAACAAGAACCCTACTAGGCTCCGAAAAATCAAGTCTCGCAAACTGATTAGCAAAGCCTGAACATACATGGCTAGTGGTCTCTCTGTTGTCGCACAAAATGTCAAATTGCCCATACACGGAGCCTTTGTACTCAAGGCATGGACCACCACATTGGCCTTCTCGGGATGATACAAAATGGTGATCTCATAGTCTTTCAGCAACATTAACCATCTTCGCTGCTCCAAATTAAGGTTCTTCCACTTGAACATATACTGGAGACTCTGATGGTTGGTATAGACCTTATATGGCACACCGTATAGATATTGCCTCCAAATCTTCAATGCGTGAACAATAGAAAAACATTGGCCTTCTCGGGATGATTCAAAATGGTGATCTCGTAGTCTTTTAGCAACTTTAACCATCTTCGCTGCTCCAAATTAAGGTTCTTCCGCTTGAACATATACTGGAGACTCCGATGGTCGGTATAGACCTCACATGGAACACCGTATAGATATTGCCTCCAAATCTTCATTGCGTGAACAATAGATACCAATTCTAAGTCATGCACAGTGTAATTCTTCTCATGAACCTTCAACTATCGAAACATGTGGGCAATCACCCTACCATCTTGTATCAACACCGTGCCTAGCCCAATACGTGATGTATCACAATACAAAGTGTAATACCCGAAACTTATAGGTAACACCAGTCCTGGGGCCGTAGTCAATGCAGTCTTGAGTTCTGAAAATTCACCTCACACTTATCGAACCATCTGAAAGGAGCACCCTTCTAGGACAATCCAGTCAAAGGTGCAGTAATGGACGAGAATCCCTATACACAACGACGATAATATCCGGCCAAACCAATGGAATAATACTACCCTTTCATGAAATACCTGCATCCATTGAAGATGCAGCGCCCCTGACAAAAGGGATGTTAGAACATATGGAATAGTACTAGTATGTAAAGCTAAATGTCCTCTTACAAAATAGAACGCCAATGAAAGAAGGGGAAACATCATGGAAGCAAGCAGTAACAATCAATAATATCCAAATGCCAAGTTTAAACATAACAATTTTAAAAATATAAAAATAATATATAATTTTGGTTGGGAGATCATTAGCACCGATATAGCACGGACAATGTGGTTTTACATGTGATGGGAAAAAGGTGTTACCAAGAGTAGTACCACCATGTGCGCAGCATGGTGTCATATCTCCACTCGATCGGCTAGGCCGACTTGCCACATATGCCGTGTGGGTTGACTTTCCAATTCACAACTAATATCAATCTCATCCCAAATAAGGGGAATAAACACAATCCACCACAATCCAGCCCTACACTGGCACATGTAGTTTCGGGCTTGGGCCATATGAACCACCCTTCCTCAGATTGCTAATGATACTCTCAAAAATATTTGTTTATGTTTTTGCACACAAGATAACATAAATACAAATGTATTCACCTCATCATCTTTCACATTGTATAAATCCTAATTAGTATTTTCAACCACTCATAACAACAGTATTTCCTTGGCTCTTTTAGACATTCACAAGTTTATTTATTCATGGCACGGTGGCCGTATTTCATGTTCCACACTTCCATTTCTTTCCTCTCGTGTATCACCATCAATAATATCAACATATATAATATTTTTGAAATCACAACATTAAGTTCATTAAAAATGAATAATTTAAACACAATAGATTTCTTTCCAAGAAATAGAGTAAAATGATTGGCAAATGAAGTGCAAGTTACAATCATAGAGGAGTAAAACACCATTTATTCTTCAAATACTTTTCCCAAAAAGGGCAATACACAATTACAACTCACTTCTATCACTTTCAAGCATCTTTATAGATTATCAACTATATTAGTATTCGAAATCAAGGATTTAAGTATATATATGAGTTTTGGACGCATGGAGTATTCTTTCCATGTTAAGCATAATCGACTTTCATTTGAAACACGACTAAAAGTCATAACATTTTAATACACACATCATACTTTTAACATGTTCCAAAAGGATAACATAATATGATAAGAGCATCTGAAACACATTCTGAACACATATATTTATATATATAAATATCTATCGACACAAGGTTCATTCGGAATAGTCGAATTTATTAGGAACTTGAGCCAAGCATACTTGAAACTTGCGGAAACATCGTGTAATTCAATTCTAAGAGAGTAGTTTAGCCAACATACCTGAAATTCATCCCTTAATAGTACTACGATGGTCAACCACACTAAACAACTCTAATCTACAACAATGCAACACATTTGTACCTATATTATTTTGATTTCTATACTTTAAGTCATTTAGACTTTTGATCAAACATCTAACGTGAATATCTTTCAACAACCTCCTTCAATAGAATTTCTTCACCTAACAACCACCTTCCATATGAATGATTCACCTCACCATCATTTCTAGGACATCCACAATTTTCATTTGCACATGCATGCCCAACAATTCACACCAAAATCATCAATCTCATTAATTAAACCATTTTACAATCTCTACAACACCAACACAACCCAGGTTAGGCACTTATGACTTCAAATCTCCATCCCATAAGTCCTAACATATATTTCAAACATAAATAATCACCATAGTGTAGTTAGAGATGGTAAACATACCTCTTGTAGTGAGACTCTTGAAAATTTCAACTTGTAGTGTTCTTGACCAATTTGGGGATTTGAATGGAAATCTATGGATATTCAAGATTAATCCTAGTTAATATAAGTGTATAGGATGGGTTACCCTTGATATGCATCCCCTAGCTCAAAGAAATGACTTATCCCCTCTCTCTACTCAGCCTTGGGGGTATTTATAGGGCTCCTACGTGCACCACCGTGCACCTGATCAAGTGACCGCACATCTGGTTGCGCACATAAGATAGAAACATCCTTATATGCGCGGTCGCACATCTCGGCGCGCATATGGCATAGGTCTGGTAAAATGGCCATAACATTCTGTAGAAATATCCAAATGACAAATGGTTTGATGCGTTGGAAAGTAGACTCAAAGGGATTTAATTTGGTAGGTATAGCACCACCTAAGTTATTATATTTTTGGAGTGGCATTCATTTGAAGTCGACTCTTGTGCTAATTGAGACGTCCTTTCCACTTAATGTATCCAACTTGTTCCACACAAATTTTTGCAATTCATAAAACTCCTTAGTATGATCTAACACACCTTAAACATATACTTTCATTTCAAAATGATGTGGTTCTATCCCATAGGTGTCCTTTAAAATCTTAAATCATTAGGAAATTGTAACGGGGCCTTACAATCACCCCGTAATTCCAATTACATTAAGAGAAAATCTAAGTAACATTAGACCTAAATTTTAAGTAAAATTATGAATATAACTTGCGCCAACTTTTGTCCATTTTTGTTTCCTAACTCGTTTGACTTCAAAATTAGCACACGACTATAATATGACTAAAATACCGCATAATACCACATCCTTATCATATTAATCACCCCAAAGTATGGATTATAAGATTCTCAACTTGCCGTTTCGACAAAAATTATTTTCTTCGATTTGTTAAGCATCTTGGTACTTGAAGTACATGATATTAAATATTTGTAACCTCTAAAGTAACATGATTAACTAACTTTATGTACATTCAACGATGATCTACTTTCCGAGCATACATCACCTGACTTACGACGTACTTTTACACAAGAAAACATGGAATGTAATGTCATTCCTCCCATTGGAACATTCATCCTCAAATGTTGACTGATGTGGTTATGAGTCTCATAACCTATAAAACTTACGAATATTGTTATACTGTCCTTTCAATCTAGGCAACTGTCCTGCGAATAAATCCAAAGGCCAGGGCATTCCCCCCTTTAGGCCTCTTTCTCACACCATGACTTATGTTAAGAATTCTTCCAATATCGTAACTGTTGCTACCTTCTGTTAAGCAGCATGTACGCCTATGTCCTTGTACGCATACCTATGAGACGTTTTTCTCCTTTTTCTTCCAGCTTTTATCCAATCATTCTAAGCCACATTTTGTGAACATATCATAACTATGACAAACTATCCCTCTGGGAATTTTATAGGTGTACTGAAGTTCTTTGCTTGGCACTTTGTCAAACTTACGTTTATTGCTATATTTTGTTTCATATCCTCGATTATCTTATGGTATTTCTGCATCTTGGCAAGTTATATTATACCATAACACTTACTTCGGTTAATTATTACCGAGGTCTATTACCCAACCCCTAGTTACTGTTTCCCTGCTTATCCTGTATGTATAAATCTAAGTCCTTTAATGATTCTCTATTCTGTTCATGTTAAGAATTATAGCCTATTCTCATCCTAATTCACACAAAATACTAATTTAACATACTTTAAATACCTTACTATCATGGTCATGTGTATTACAACTTTGACCGTATTTTATCCCAAAATGTCAAACATGTTTGCCAAAATACCAACACTTCTAGTTAAATTCCAAACATCAAACACCACCCACACTATGTCTACGGAGCCTCTAAGTACAACAGAAGAGTATAATGGAATTGCCGGCGATAAGGCCCCAACTATACCTCAAAGCAGAAAATACAACGTCAAATGACATAAAGCCTAGAATATAGTAGGGCTCACCAAAACCTGCTGACTATAGAGTAACTGCTAACGAGGATCAAGAGCGCCCGTTGATGAACTACATGCATCCACTGAAGATGCAGCGCCCCCGGCAAAAGGGACGTTAGTACATATGGAATAGTACTAGTATGTAAAGCTAAATGTCCTCTTATGAAATAGAATGCCAATGAAAGAAGGGAAAACATCATTGAAGCAACAAGTAACAATCAATGATATCCAAATGCCAAGTTAAAACATAACAATTTTCAAAAAATGAAAATAATATATAATTTTGGTTGGGAGATCATTAGCACCGATATAGCGCCGTGTTTTTATCACGGAGTCTGATCACGCCCGATCGACTAGTCCATTTCCCCACGGACAATGTGGTTTGACATGTGATGCAAAAAGAATGTGTTACCAAGAGTAGTACCACCATGTGCGCAGCATGGCTTCCGATCTCCACCCGATCGGCTAGGCCGACTCCCCACATATGCCATGTGGGTTGACTTTCCAATTCACAAGTAATATCAATCTCATCCCAAATAAGGGGAATAATCAGAAACCACCACAATCCACCCCAACACCGGCACATGTAGTTTCGGGCATGGGCCATATGAACCACCCTTCCTTAGTTTGCTAATGATACTCCCAAAAATATTTTCTTTTGTTTTTGCACACAAGGTAACAAAAATACAAATGTATTCACCTAATCATCTTTCACATTGTATAGAACTTAATTAGTATTTTCAACCAATCATAACAATAATATTTCCTTAGTTCTTTTGGCCATTTACAAGTTTCTTTATTCATGGCACGGTGGTTGTATTTCATGCTCCACACTTCAATTTATTTACTCTCATGCATCATCATCATTAATATCAACATATATAATATTTTTGAAATCACAACTTTAAGTTCATTAGAAATGAAAACTTCAAATACAATGTAGCTCTTGCAACATTGGGACGTTGGATCTTGGAACATTGGGACGTTGACGGGGAAGTCTATAGAGTTAGTTAAGATTCTTCAGAAAAGGAAGATCAACATAGCGTTTGTTCAGGAGACTAGATGGAAGGGTACTAGGGCACGAGATGTAGATAGGTTTAAAATATGGTACTCAAGAAGCGTTGGGGGTAAGAATGTGATAGGTATTTTAGTTGACAGGGACCTCAGAGAGCTCGTGGTCGAGGTTAGTACGGTAAATTATAGGTTAATGAGTATTACGATTGTAGTTGGTAGGATTACTGTAAAGGTGATTAGTGCATACGCTCCTCAGGTAGGTTTGGACCAGGAGGTCAAGAAGCGATTCTGGGAGGATTTGGTCGAGATGGTGCGTAGTATCCCGCACACAGAGAAGTTGTTCATTGGCGGAGATTTCAATGGCCATATTGGGGCTAGTGCTAGGGGTTATGATGATGTGCATGGCGGGTTCGGTTTTGGGGATAGGAATGAGAGAGGTAATTCACTGTTGGATTTTGTTAGAGCTTTTGATTTGGTTATAGCTAACTCGAGTTTTTTGAAGAGGGAAGAGCACCTGGTCACTTTCCGGAATTGAATGGGCAAGACTCATATTGATTATCTTCTCGGCAGTAAATGCGATAAAGGTCTGTGCACTTATTGCAAGGTCATCCCAAGTGAGTACTTCACGACCCTACATAGGCTCCTAGTTATGGATCTGGAGATCAACAGGAGTAGGAAGAAGAGCACGGTGTACAAGCAATCTAAGATCAAGTGGGGTAACTTGACCAAGGACAAAGCTCGGGAGTTAGGGGAGAAGTTGTTGGCCATGAGGGCCTGGATGAGTAGGGGGGACACGTCTAGTATGTGGTTAATAACTGCGAATTGCATTAGGGTTGCTTCTAGAGAGGTCTTAGGGGTCACGAAGGGCTCTCCCAGGGGTCATAGAGGGGACTGGTGGTGGAATAGAGAGGTCCAAGGTAAAAGGGAAACTAACAAAGCTTCTTATTTGAAGCTAGTAGAGAGTACAAACGAGGAGGAAAAAAAGGTATTATCGGGAGTGTTACAGAAAGGGAAAGAAAGAGGCAAAGTTAACAGTTACGATGGCTAAAAATGAGGTGTTTGCTCGTTTGTACGAGGAGCTCGGGGGCAAAGTCGGGGACAATAAGTTGTACCAGTTGGCCAAGGTGAGGGAGAGAAAGGCCCGTGACTTAGACCAAGTCAAGTGCATCATGGATGAGGATGGCAAAGTATTGATGGACGAGGCACTTATTAGGAGAAGATGGCAGNATGGGGTAGGTATTTTAGTTGACAGGGACCTCAGAGAGCTCGTGGTCGAGGTTAGTAGGGTAAATGATAGGTTAATGAGTATTAAGCTTGTAGTTGGTGGGATTACTGTAAAGGTGATTAGTGCATACGCTCCTTAGGTAGGTTTGGACAAGGAGGTCAAGAAGTGATTCTAGGAGGATTTGGGCGAGAAGGTGCGTAGTATCCCGCACACAGAGAAGCTGTTCATTGGCGGAGATTTCAATGGCCATATTGGGGCTAGTGCTAGGGGTTATGATGATGTGCATGGCGGGTTCGGTTTTGGGGATAGGAATGAGAGAGGTAATTCACTGTTGGATTTTGTTAGAGCTTTTGATTTGGTTATAGCTAACTCGAGTTTTTTGAAGAGGGAAGAGCACCTGGTCACTTTCCGGAATTGAATGGGCAAGACTCATATTGATTATCTTCTCGGCAGTAAATGCGATAAAGGTCTGTGCACTTATTGCAAGGTCATCCCAAGTGAGTACTTCACGACCCTACATAGGCTCCTAGTTATGGATCTGGAGATCAACAGGAGTAGGAAGAAGAGCACGGTGTACAAGCAATCTAAGATCAAGTGGGGTAACTTGACCAAGGACAAAGCTCGGGAGTTAGGGGAGAAGTTGTTGGCCATGAGGGCCTGGATGAGTAGGGGGGACACGTCTAGTATGTGGTTAATAACTGCGAATTGCATTAGGGTTGCTTCTAGAGAGGTCTTAGGGGTCACGAAGGGCTCTCCCAGGGGTCATAGAGGGGACTGGTGGTGGAATAGAGAGGTCCAAGGTAAAAGGGAAACTAACAAAGCTTCTTATTTGAAGCTAGTAGAGAGTACAAACGAGGAGGAAAAAAAGGTATTATCGGGAGTGTTACAGAAAGGGAAAGAAAGAGGCAAAGTTAACAGTTACGATGGCTAAAAATGAGGTGTTTGCTCGTTTGTACGAGGAGCTCGGGGGCAAAGTCGGGGACAATAAGTTGTACCAGTTGGCCAAGGTGAGGGAGAGAAAGGCCCGTGACTTAGACCAAGTCAAGTGCATCATGGATGAGGATGGCAAAGTATTGATGGACGAGGCACTTATTAGGAGAAGATGGCAGACATACTTCCATAAACTATTGAATGAGGAGGGGGATAGACGCATTGTGCTGGGTGAGTTGGAGCACTCCGATAGCCGACGGGATTTTGGGTACTATAGGCGGATTACGGTAGAGGAGGTAGAAGGGGCGATGCGTAAGATGTGCAGGGGTAGAGCGACGTGGCCAGACAAAATCGCAGTGGAATTCTGGAAAAGCGCGGGGCGAGCAAGTTTGGAGTGGCTCACTTGGCTGTTTAATGTTATTTTTAAGATGAAGAAGATGCCCGAAGAATAGAGGTGGAGCACGATGGTTCCGCTTTACAAGAACAAGGGTGATATCCAAAATTGTAACAATTATAGGGGTATCAAGCTATTGAGTCACACTATAAAGGTTTGGGAGAGGGTGGTGGAGGCCAGGGTGAGGAGGTGTGTGTCTATTTCCAAGAATCAGTTTGGATTTATGCCGTGGCATTCGACTACAGAAGCGATTCATCTGTTAGGAGATTAGTGGAGCAGTATAGGGAGAGGAAGAAGGACTTGCATATGGTGTTTATTGACCTTGAGAAAGCGTACGATAAAGTACCGAGGGAGGTCCTGTGGAGGTGTTTGGAGGCTAATGGCGTTCCGGTAGCGTACATTAGGGTGATTAAGGATATGTATGATGATGCTAAGACTCGGATGAGGACTGTGGGTGGGGACTAGGAACAGTTCCCTGTGGTGATGGGGTTGCACCAAGGATCGGCTCTTAGTCCATTTTTATTTGCCTTAGCGATGGATGTACTGTTGCGACACATCCAAGAGGAGGTGCCTTGGTGCATGCTATTTGCAGATTATATGGTGTTGATTGACGAGAGGTGAAGTGGAGTTAACGCGAGATTGGAGGTTTGGAGACAGACCTTGGAGACTAAATGTTTCAAATTGAGTAGAACCAAAACAGAATACTTGGAGTGCAAATTCTGTGACGGGACCCATGAAGCAGACGTAGAGGTAAAGCTTGATGCTCAAGTTATCTCCAAGAGAGCGAGTTTTAAGTATCTCGGGTCTATTATCCAAGGTAACGGGGAGATTGATGAAGATGTCGCACATCGCATCGGAGCGGGATGGATGAAGTGGAGGTTCGCTCCTGGTGTTTGATGTGATAAGAACATGCCGCTAAGACTGAAAGGCAAGTTTTATAGAGTGGTGGTTCGACCAGTTATGCTGTATGGAGATGAGTATTAGCCAGTCAAGAACACCCACGTCCAGAAGATGAAAGTAGCAGAGATGAGGATGTTGATATGGATGTGTGGACGTACCAGGGGAGATAAGATTAAGAATGAAGCTATCCGAGATAGAGTGGGAGTAGCCTCCGTGGAGGACAAGATGCGGGAGTCGAGGCTTAGATGGTTCGTACATGTTAAGAGAAGAAGCATTGATGCCCCTGTTAGGAGGTGTGAGAGATTGGCCATGGCGAGTTTGAGAAGAGGTCGAGGTAGGCCTAAGAAGTACTGGGGAGAGGTGATTAGACAGGACATGGCACTGCTTTAGCTTACTAAGGACATGACCCCTGATAGGAGGGTGTGGAGGTCGAGGATTAAGGTAGAAGGTTAGTGGGTAGTTTTTAGTTGCTCACCGATAGTCTTAGTAGCATGCTTGTCCCTTCATATTCTTAGATTTTTATTACGTTATGTAGTTTTGTTCGCCTCAGGTATTGTATCTCTTGTTGCTAATATTTGGTACTGCTTATCCGTTATATCTTCCTTTTTCTTCTCTTCTCCTTTTCTTCCTTTCTTGCTATCCACTTCTTCTTATTACCCTTCCTAATCCGAGGGTCTATTGGAAACAACCTCTCTACCTTTTAGGTAAGGGTAAGGCCTGCGTACAGACTACCCTCCCCAGACCCCACCTGGTGGGAACATACTGGGTTTGTTGTTGTTGTTGTAGATTTCTTTCCAAGAAATAGAGTAAAATGATTCGCAATAGAAGTGCAAGTTAAAGTCATAGAGGAGTAACACACCATTTATTCTTGAAATACTTTTACCAAAAAGAGAAATACACAATTACAACTCAGTTATATCACTTTCAAGCATCTTTATAGATTATCAACTATATGAGTATTCGAAATCAAGGTTTTAAGGATATATATGAGCAATAGTAGTTTTGGACACATGGAGTATTCTTTCATAGTTAGGCATAATGGACTTTCATTTGAAACACGACTAAGAGTCATAACATATTAATACACATATCATACTTTGAACACGTTCCCGAAGGATAACACAATATGATAAGAGCATCTGAAAAACATTTTGAACATATATATATACATATATATATCTTTCGACACAAGGTTCATTCGGAATAGTCGAATTTATTAGGAACTTGAGCCAAGCATACTTGAAACTTGCGGAAACATCGTGTAATTCAATTCTAAGAGAGTAGTTTAGTCTACATACCTGAAATTCACCCCTTAATAGTCCTACGATGGTCAACCACACTAAACAACTTTAATCTACATCAATACAACACATTTGTACCAATATTATTTTGATTTCTATACTTTAAGTCATTTAGACTTTTGATCAAACATCTAACGTGAATATCTTTCAACAACCTCCTTCAATAGAATTTCTTCACCTAACAACCACCTTCCATACGAATGATTCACCTTACCATCATTTCTAGGCCATCCACAATTTTCATTTGCACATGCATGCCCAACAATTCACACCAAAATCATCAATCTCATTAATTAAACCATTTTACAATCTCTACAACACCAACACAACCCAGGTTAGGCACTTATGACTTCAAATCTCCATCCCATAAGTCATAACATATATTTCAAACATAAATAATCACCATAGTGTAGTTAGAGATGGTAGACATACCTCTTGTACTGAGACTCTTGAAAATTTCAACTTGTAGTGTTCTTGACCAATTTGGGGATTTTAATGGAAATCTAAGGATCTTCAAGATTAATCCTAGTTAAAATAAATGTTTAGGAGTGGTAATCAACTAAACATTTCTCCAAAAACATTACCTTGGTTCATGGGAGGGAAGTATAGGATGGGTTCCCCTTGATATGCAACCCCTAGCTCAAAGAAATGAATTAGCCCCTCTCTCTACTCAACCTTGGGGGTATTTATAGGGCTCCTACGTGCGCGGCCGTGCACCTGATCAAGTGACCGCGCATCTGGCTGCGCACATAAGATAGAAACCTCCTTATATGCGCGGTCGCGCATCTTGGCGTGCATATGGCATAGGTCTGGTAAATTGGCCATAACATTCTATAGAAATATCCAAATGATAAAAGGTTTAATACGTTGGAAAGTAGACTCAAAGGGTTTCAATTTGGTAGATATAGCACCACCTAAGTTATTATATTTTTGGAGTGGAATGTTTTGAAGTCGGGTCTTGTGCCAATTGAGACGTCCTTTCCACTTAGTGTATCCAACTTGTTCCACACAAATTCTTGCCATTCACAAAACTCCATAGTATGCTTTGACACACCTTAAGCATATACTTTCATTTCAAAATGATGTTGTTCTATCCCATAGGTGTCCTTTAAAATCTTAAATCATTAGGAAATTATAACGGGGACTTACAATCACCCCGTACCTTCAGGCCTCTTTCACACACCACGGCTTGTGTTACAAATTCGTCCAATATCGTAACTGTTGCTACCTTCTGTCAAGAAGCCAGTACAACTAAGTCCTTGTATGCACACCTATGTGACTTTTTTCTTTTTTTTTCCTCTAGCTTTTATCCAATCATTCTAAGCCTCACTTTGTGAACATATCATAACTATGACAAACTATCCCTCTTTGATTTTATAGGTGTACTGAAGTTATTTGCTTGGTACTTTGTCGAACATACGGTTATTGCTATATTTTGTTTCATATCTTCGATTATCTTAGGGCATTTCTGCATCTTCGTAGGTTATATTATACCATAACACTTACTTCGATTTATTATTACCGAGGTCTGCTACCCAAGCCCGGGTTACTCTCTCCCTGCTTATCATGTAAGTATAAATCTAAGTCCTTTAATGATTCCCTATTGTGTTCATCTTAAGAATGACAGCCTAATCACATCCTAATTCACTCAAAATACTAATTTAACATACTTTATATACCTTACTATCATGGTCATGTGTTACATTGTATGGCCCTACTCAATAAATATGGAGTATTATAGCTTTGACCGTATTTTATCCCAAAATGTCAAACTTCAACGAAACTCATTTTGTTCAATTGTTTATCCTCTGAACTTCACGACACTTACCCATCATTAGTTATAAATGGCATAAATACGTATAACCTCAAAATTAATCTCATTCCCGAGCTTATGTCGATTAACTTATGACAAAACTTTAACGTACAAAAAAGCGAGATGTAACATCCTCCCCCTCCCCCTTAGAAACATTAGTCCTCGAATGTTTAAACTTTCCAGATCTACATGACATACTCAGCAATTCTAAATGTATATACCGTCCTAGGTTATACTCCAATGAAACAACTATCGGGATTTCATGGGGTTAGGACACCCTCCCTCCTTAAAACTACTTCCTAATCCATTTGTCACCTATGAGCTTGTTAATCAATCTTCTAGGCACTGACACCTTCAGGTTGTAAACTTATTAACCGAATTCTTAACTTTCTATTCCATTATTCTAACTTCCCCAAAATGTCGTGTACTATCCACGGTTTCCTCCCTAGGGCATTAGAGCAATCAAAGTTCTAACTTCTTAAGGTGCTATATCACTCCCCTCTCCTTCCATAGTCCTCGAATGTTAACTCTTAGAGACTTGTGTAAATTTTGCCAGGGTCTTTTCTGTAAACTGAACTAAAACCCATATCTTATTAGCCTGCTAGAACAGTGTTGTAGTCCCGTTACTTCTACTCTAGTCCCCCGTTTACATTTTATAATCACAGTCTATTGCTCCTGGAATAACATTCATTCTTGTAAACAAATAATATGTTTCCTCCTGAGCTCATAATATAGGAAATTTCAATGGAGGGATTAATGTACCTCTAACCATCCTGCCTCAATCCTATATGTGAGCTTCGATCAAACACACTTCGAAGCGGAATCCTCACATCCTTATCAGCCACCTTCATCCTCTTGGCCTAAGAACTCTCCTATTCATTCGCATATTCCATGACATACACAGACAAACCCTGATTAACGAACTCCGAACACTATGAACTATTTGGCTCGTCAGAAGACCTGGTGTCCGTAAATACCCTGACATAGTTTTCAGCCTGGGGGGTGACCCGACTATGCTAATCCCTGCACCACTCCCTTTATACCCCGATCAACTGGCCCTGATAACAAAACTAAGGGCCTTGGGGAGGTCTAACTCCTCTCACCCCATTTGTTGTTGGCGAAATCGAAACTACTCGAACAAATGACTCATATGGATCCTCGAATTGATTCTCCTCAATAAAAACAATGATTTTCCGACGGGTTTGACCCGTACTAGTGACTGGCGCATATCGTCTAGTACTAATAGGCATCACTGAGAACATAAATAAGATAGAGATTAGTGCCGGAAAAGGCTTACGTGTTTAAGGATTGTAGAAATTCTTCGCGGCTCGGACTCTTTGGGTTGAACAATGCAATGGAAAGTGAAGGAAACATTTGGGCAGAAAAATGTATTTCTGCGGCCCACTATGCGGCCGCAGAATCACTTTGCGGACCGCATAATGGTCGCAGAATAAAGCGGGGGTGAGGCAGTTTGGGCGAAAGTCTACAATGCATTATGCGACAACAGACCAGTTCTATGGTGCATTACGCGACCGCAGAATAGGTCTACGGGCCGCGCAAACCCAGGCAGATTTTTTCCAGTTTTTTTGGCACCAATTCTGCGATCACATGTGCGACCGCATATCAGTTCTGCGATCGCATACCCTATTCCAAAGTTTCATTTTGATGTTTTTATAACCCGACCCTACCTCGTTAAATAAACGATTTGTACTATTTTGTTAGCTAAAATCTGAGACTAGGAAAATATACGTAAATTTTGGAATATGCATTTCTCTTTATGCCTCGTTATTAAACTCGTGTAATTACGAGATCATGCCAAA